>OY720444.1:8087153-8288365 GCA_963082915.1 Dolichopus griseipennis
ACTTGACTTGCATTGGTACTTGAAAAACACCAGCTCTAATATTAATATTTTAAATCAAAATTTATAATCATCTGCATTCAACTATTAAAATTTAAGTAAAAGTTGGCAAATTAATTTCATTCGAAATCAATTTCAATAAAAAATACTTTTAAATATTAAATATATTATTTAACCTTATATTAAATTGCCAATCATTCAAAATCAATTAAACTTATTCAATATTTCAATTAAATTTTTTTTTTTTTTTTTTTTAATTTAATAAATTAAAAAAATTTAAATAAATTTTTAAGCCATACATGTTAATTTTAATTTAATTATTTTCTTTGATATTAATTCATTTAATTATCATTATAATTTATATATTTTTATTTTTTTTTTTTCATATTAATCAATTGTTAATCACATTTTTTTTTTTTAATATTATGTATTTAATAATTATTTAAAAAAATTTTAATTCATATGAAAATAATAAAAACAAAAATTAAAATTAAAAAATTTATAGGTATTTAATACATTATTTAATACTAAAACTTAATAATATTATTCATTTTTATAGATTAATTCATTTTGAATGACTTAATTTTTATTATATGATTAACTTTTAAATAAATATAATAGTAATAATAATAAAAATAAATAATTTGAAAAAAAGTTTTACAGAAGTGTTATCCAGTCGACTTTAATCCATAAAGATCTTAAAGTGTCACCTTCCCTCTTAAAATGTCATAAGTCACAAGGTGGATTCAATTTTAATTATCAATAAATTTAATAAATTAAATTTAATAAATTATATGATAATGTTAAAAATTTCATTGAATTAAAGAATAGATTAAAAAGGAAGAGTGTGTACCAAAGTTATTAGTCAACGAATCAATGAACCTACTTAGAGTAAAACCTCTTGTTAAAAGTTGAAGCTTTGTTACAATAATCTTAAATAATTTTTATAATGTGTCATTAGAAGTCTTTTCACGCGCTCAATAGAATATTCTAGGAGCGTGTCATATGCGTGTCAGGCTATGATATGCATATGACACGCTCTCAGTATATTCAATTGAACGCGTGAAAAGACTTCTAATATCAGATTATAAAAATTATCTAAGATTATTGTAACAAAGCGTTAATGTTGCCTATAGTATCATTTGCCAGTATTCATCATTTAATGAATTTCACTTATCTAAATTTCATTTGTCTGTACTTTGTAAAAGCGGAGTTATAAGCCTTTTAACAGGTAAATGAAAATCCACGTAAATGATGAAACCGATATATGCAAATACAAGCAAATGATAGTAGAAGCATATGAGGCAACTAAAATACTGAAAAATAAAACTACAGGCTAATAAAATACATTCGAAAGAAATACTGGCTTGTGTTAGTAACCCCGAATACCCTCTGTTTCTATAAAGACTTATTAGTCGAATAACAGAATTTTACGTAAAAATCGCCCATCGTCAAAGAGTGAAATTTCGTAGTGGTAATAATATATAATTTATAAAGTCTTCTTCCAGTAACTCACTACCAATACCAATTATTCGCTTTTTGACCTTATATTTAATTAAAAATCGGCCCATAAAGAATAATTTCAATAAACTTCTTCTTTCCAGAAGGTTCTTCATAAAAGCTAATTACAGTCTCCGTAGAAAATATAGTCCTACATCTTTAAATTAAAAGCTAATTTTAAAAGCCGGCTCACTCACTGATAGTAACTTAATAAATAGTTTGAACAGCCCTTAATTAAACTTATAGTCAAGGTTAGTTCAAATCTCTTCTTCTTCTTCTTCTTCTTCTATGGCGCTACAGTTCGTTGTCGAACCTTGGCCTCCTGAGTTCAAATCTTTTAATCATTCTATTTTACCATTTACACAAGTTTCGAAAAACAACATCCTATATCTTTAATAAGTGTTACAACACAATTTCAAAAATCAAATTTTATACAAATTCCAAGAGTTATTAAAACTATTAAGACTATACGATTATCCTTTTTTGAACCTTGAAAATATCCTGAATATAATTAAATAAATTTTAAACAATATAAAGTATAATTGTATATTATAATACATTTACATATATAGTTCCCGCGAGTAATTTATTATTAAATTAACAAATAATAATTAATACTTTATCATTATCTTCCACACATTTATTTAATTCATATTACATACACATATACACATATACATATATGTGAAATTAACATTTTGATAATTATTTTAAATAAAATTTCATTGATTTCTTAATTACACTCTATGGTAAATCAAACATACATAATCTCATATATATATATATATTATAAATATATATATATTTATATATACACACACACATAAACTACACATACAAACATATACCAATTATTAATAAATTACTTTCACTTATATTATTTAATTTTTAAATATCTTTATATTATACATATACGCTTGATCCTTTCAGGATATTAAATCCTGAATAATAGGAATATGGTAAATACAAATACAATAAAAACAAAATAATAAAACACAGACCATCAGACCATTCCTTAGTGACAAATTAAACAATTCACTTAACATAATCCCTAACAATAAAAAAAATAAAAATAATAAAAAAAAAAAAAAAAAAAATTGGACAATGAACTGAGAACAAAATACAGAAAAAAAAAGGAAGAGAATAAATGGCTTTTAATATCAGCCACAACATTTTGTCCGTTAAAAAAAAAAAATAAAGCAAAAAAAAAAAAAAAATTAAAGTGGGAAAAAAAACTGTTACCGGGACCAATTTACAAACCAGCAAACATTCATGTTTCTCAGTGAGTATTATTTTAAGTATCCCTTCAGACAAATTAAGTCCCTATTTACTTTGTTTTTTTTTTTTATTGTTTTTATTTTTATTGTTGTTTTTTTATACTTTGAAGGTTCACCCTTTATAAGTATATTAAAAATTCATTTAAAAGGACTAAACAAATTTTTATTGTATTTTTTTTTTTTGGAAATGAAAGGGTTAATACAACAACAATAACATATAAAAAAAGAGGGAAACCTAAAACTGTTCCCATGTGTGTAAAAGAATGAGAGAATATGTATGAGAATTAACGGGATAAAAAGAAAGGAGGAAAAAATGGTATTCGGAGCAGAGAATTAATGTTTTGGTATTTTAACACCAATTTATTTTTTTAATTATTATCAAAAAAATTTCACTTAAATTGTATTTTGGTTTTTTTTATGAGGGAAGTGGAAAGTTTTTAAAGCCAGATAAAGGAGCTGCGTGTAGTTCCTATACGTAATGTCAAATGCACACTAAAGCGGGTCCGTTTTTTAAAAAAATTTTAGGATGAGACTTGCCATATAGGTACACAGTTTGGTTTCGAGGATAAGAATGTGAGAGGATTATTGGGAATCGAATAGGGTTTTCAAAAGATTCTTGGATTATGGGGTATGGGGGATTGGGAATATTTGATGGAATATTTAGAATCTTCTTAGATTAATCTAAATCGTACGTATATAAAATTGCCAACTTTGGGGAACACATTTACTGAAACCCTAACCCTGAAACCCTATTACACCCTAACAGCTCAATGATGGCATGACAAACTAATTTCCATAAGCTTTCCATATATCTTATTAGTTCGACTGTGTAGGGATGAACATCTATTGTCCTCCTTGTTTCCCTGTGAAAAACTTTGGGTGGAGACAAATGAATTTGCATAAGTCATCTTACGCCATTTGGATAGTTCAACTGTTTAGTGTTGACCATTTGTTGTCCTCCTTGTTTCCATTTGCAATACTTTGTGTGGACACATGTTTGATTTCTGTAGAAAAGGTGTTGGTCCCTATACTATATCTATAAAATTAGCTGCGCATCCCAACTATACGGACAACTCTTCCAAACAGTCGGATTTTATTTAATTGTGTGAGAGCAGTTCATTAAAAACTGATATTGAATTAAACAGACGAAGGAACTGGTTTCTTCTGATTGACTACAGCAATTTAACAAATTCTTCGATTTGATTTAGATGGCGAGTAATCGCTGAGGATCGAATATAGGGATCACTTACAAGGCAAATACCATTTTTACCCAAATTGAGAACATCGGATGGGAGATCGATAGCCTTGATATATCTTTTAGGGATAAGCATTTGTTGCCCTCCTTGTTTCCCTGTAAAAAACTTTGGGTTGAGACAAATGAATTTGCATAAGTCGTGTTTCGCTATCTGGATAGTTCAACTGATGGTTCGAACTCTTCAACATCTAGAGTACCTCGAAGCTTCTTTACAGCACAGTAAATTTAAATTTACTAAATTTTTTGATATAAAATTAAATACCAATACAAATTAAAAATAAATTTTAATTTTTCAATAAAGTCCACAAGTTTCAAATTTTGTGAAACATGAAATTTTCAAATTTCAATTTTCTTATTTTTTATTTTGCCAAATGAAACCTTTCATTTGCAAGAAATAATGATTGTATATATATATACTCTCTTATCACTTCCTTGTGAAAATTTACACGAATGTTATCACGATTTTTTTTAAGTATGTATGTATACATAAGCATACAAAATAAACAAACAAATATAATATTAACATAAACAAACATGTGTACATATATAATATATATATAGTGTTTACAATGTATACTCATGTTATCAGCTTAATAAAATTTTTTGATATATTTATGTATGTGTACATGTAAACTAACTGTAATAATACAAAGAAAAACCACACAGTTTTTCATTAATTTACAATTTACATAAGCACTAAGAATATTAACGTACAAGATGTATATATGTATTATATATTTGTATATTATTTTTAAGGGTACACAAAATACATGTGTATTCTCTTGAACACTGATTAAGGTGATTGTCTAAAATGCTGCATGCAAGATACTCGTAGACAATGCGTATACCAAATAGAAAATTTAATTCCTCAATTTCATTTCGTTTTTCAAACAATCAACAATTTTGCTATAATATTACATATATACATACTTACATAATGTAGCGGTAAAAATGTATACCTACTTTGTTATATACAGTCAGCGACAAAAACAAAAACTTGTATAATATACGTATCATTCTAAGGGTCTTGTAATGATTTTCAAGTCAAAATAATTTTATAAATTTGATATTTTTAATTTATTCTTATAACTCACAGATGATTTCGTAAAAGTTTCTCATAAATACATGTAATAACGATCAAAGTTTAAAACCAGGAGTTGCCAAGGTGATTTAACGCAACGATTTATTAGAACGACAAACTCATGGGTTCATTACTGTTCGTAAACAAAAGACTTCTCAGGTTTAACAAGTTTAAATGCATGGTTATTTCCACAATCTTTAATAGTATTTTTTTTTTCTTAAGCAAGTATTTCGAAGAGAGCCTAAGTTCAAATTCATTCTCTTTCGGTTTTTTTTTTTCGAATTCTATGATGAAAGTAGGTAGTAGTTCTTGCGCTGAAGATTTTTTTTTATATTTGCACGGTACCCAAACTATCGGACAGGATTGTTTTCTATAAGCTACATATAGGCTTAAAAAGGCAAGGTATTAGTTGTTAAATATTGAAATAACAGCTAGTTTGACACAAGGAAGGGAGAAGTGTTTGATAAGAAGCACAATTCATATTTCCGAAGGTTCTTGAAAATCTCGTTGAAACTTTTTTTAGGACGGCAATGTTGCTTTTAATTCAACTGAGCTAGTGCCATTCCCATCCTACAACCCATGAAACATAGAAATATTTATGGCAATGTCCAATATTTCGGCGTGCTCCGATAATCCTTGTATTCTTTCCGTTTTTTCGCATCACTGTACTTACCTTCATCCTTTCATATTGTTTATGTTTTTTATTTAATTTTCCGTCTCTCTGTTATTGTTGTTCTTAACCTCTTCCGTTCTATATTTTGCTAGAAATTGAACTGATGCCGTATAATATTCAAATCTTTTGCATCTCTTACTTCATCTCTTGTCTTCATTAAAATGATTCCTGTTTATTTTTAAGAAAATTTTAAACCCAAATTGTGGTAACAAACATTATAACAAAGAAAATATAAACAATTGTTCTCCGTACAATTATTGCCATATATTAAAATTTTAAATGTATTACAAGAAAAGAATAGGAAGGTATATATTATATTGTAGGTCTATGACTTTACGAATACAACAGTGTTGGAAAGAGAAAGAAAATAAAGACTTAAAGTAGTAGAAAACATATTATGCAAAATCAATGCCTGGATGAATATCTATACAAAAATGAAAATTTGTTTTAATTGTTTACGATGCAATCAGTTAGAGTGTATAATTTATGATGTGAAGAGTTAAGTATGTTTCCATGTGAAAAAGGATTCTGATTTTAAAATAGGAAATGAAACTCATTAGATTAATTATATATCATATTGAGAGTTGTTATTTTTAAATTGGAACTTTTTAATGTGAGCTAATATCAAAAAAACCATACGGCAGGATTTACCGTTAGTAATCTTACTTGCAAAATCTACCTGCAGAAGTTTAAGTAATCTTACGAATAAACCGTTTCCTAATCAGAATCTTAGGATTTTAATAATTAATCTAGAATTTCATCAAAATCATAAAATCCTTTAAAAAATTATCGAAAAATAATACTTCTATAACAATAACTGAGCTTCAAAATAGTAGATGGGATCCCCTAATTTTTATTTGATCCTCTTAGTAATCTTACAAAATATGCATGAAGATCCTTGAATAACTATTCATTCGAATGTAACTTCCCTTTATCAGAATCTTAGAATCTTTAAGTCCTTAAAAAATCATAAAGAAATACCACTTCGACTTATAGACACAAAGACACAATTAGATAATAAGGATTTGGGTCTGATATGAATTTAGACTAGATATGGAATGTAACAGATAAGTGTTAACAAAGTAAACAACAAATTCTGTTCGGGAGTGAAGCCAAGCCAACGACAAACCAGCTTAGTATTAAACAATATAAATTAAACTCTTAAAATCATATATTGTTCAATCATCAATCAACCAAAACTGACGAAGCCTATTGTGTTCTAATCCACTTATTATGGAATTTTTTATAAATTAAAAAAAAATCGATTCTAGAAAAATCTAAGGAAGTTTGAAATTTTTATTTTTTCTGCCTTTATGAATTTTTTATTTTTTCTCCAACTTTTATTTTTATTTAGTGTGTTTAAGAACCACATTCTGTGGTAAAATAAAGTGTAGAGCGGGAAATACCGTTAATAAACAAAAATACGTCTTTATTAAATGAAATTTTACTTTTTTTATTTTAATTAAGAACAATTTCAGAATGTTTAACAACATGTTTTTGGTAAGACTTTGGAGGTTTTTCTAAAATAAAAAAAAAATAGAAAAATGGCTGCTTCTAAAAAATTTCCTCAACAAAATTTTAAAATTTTTTTTAAGGATCCTATATGATTCTAACAAGGAAATTGTTCAATATACGTATGTATTTAAGAAAATTGCATACAAAAAAAGTTTCTGAATCTAAAAAAGAGTTTTAGTTCCAAAAAAATTTTTTTTTGTAATTCCTCGGAATAAAACTAACGGGTTTTTCATGATTTGGTATGACCATGAGAAAAATGTAGGTCATGTAACAGTTAATCGGTTGAAGATGGAAACTATTTGTTTTGGGAAAAATTCGAATAGAATATGTAGGTATATTTTCATAATTCAGACAGAGAAGTGGAGGGGGATTGTATTGAAAATTTCAGAATATAAAAGTTTGCATGAAATAATCAATCCGGAAAGTTTTGTAGAACACAATAGGGACTGAAATATTCAGGGTACTTCAAGAAACCCTAAAGTATAGTAAAAATGCGTTACTTCATGTTAGAATCAATTTGAATTAAAAATTTAAATTAAAAGTTTTGCCTTAGGAAATTCAATTCTAAAATTTGGATTAGATATCCTTGCAGTACCGTGAAAAAATCTTCACTCGTCCGTAGAAAATGACATCTTAGCATTGGTTGAAACAAGCGTATGTAAATAATGCTTCGTGATCAAAAATATATGTCCATAGAGGGGCTGTTCTTTATCGTTTTCGAAAATCCATAAAAATGTCCCCAGTTGAATTGGGAAAAAATATTCCCGGACAGAATATGTCCTTTTCATCTTTAAAGAAGAGCTTCTAAGAAAATAAGAATTCCTTGGGGAAAAATGGGAAACGCAAATAGGGAATATTAAACTTTAGGAAATAAATTTCTATATATCAAAATTCTGATTACATGAATTGATTTGAGTTTTGTCCGACAGTGTCCCCTTTTACTCTTCTCTAATTTAAAAGTCCTTTTAACAGACCGAATTTCTGAAAATTTAACATAATCTCTAATACCTTTCCATGTATCAAATATTTTTCCACAATTTTCCATTATATTTTACGATATTACAGTGTTCGATTTTGTATTAGAAGAAAATTGTAAACAGTAATTAAATTAAATTCAATTTCAATACACCCAGAAAAAAAATCAAGAAGCGAGGCCAGGGCAGGGTAGTTAATCAAATAGAAAAGTGATGAAAATCAAACAAAAAATCATATAATTTAAAACTTATCTAACTGTTCCTTGTTCTTACTTACATTTTGTTTATTTTGTATTTTACTTTTCCATTTTGTTATTTTTTGTTTCATTCTTACTTCTTACCTTATTTCTATCCTTTTCTATTTAATGTCTGTTGAATTGTATTTTTCTTTTCAATTTTTCATTTATTAAATATTTGCATTGTAATGAAATTATAATAAGAAATAAAAGCAAATTTTCAATTATTATTTCAAATTTAATGTTGAATTTGTATAGTTTTTCTTTTCAACCTCTCCATAGAATAGGATATAGAAAGAGATAGATAACTATGTAAGTAAATAAAAAAATGTTAAAGTATAAATGACTTAAGGGCTATTTTTGAAGTCTTTAAGGATTTTTAAAATTAAATAAAAATAAAAATTGAAGGATTAAAATACAACAGAATTTAATGAACAAATTTCATTAATAAAAGTTTTATAAATTGTAATTAAAAAATTATCTTGTAGGTACTTCTACTGAGCAGAGTATGGGTGTATTATTAAATGAGTTAAACAGAGATATTTATATATTTCTTTCCTTCATTCTTATTGATTAAATGAAAGGAAAAAAGGATGTCCTTTGAAATTTAGTTATTTCGCTAATCCAATAAATTAATAATTAACATTTCTAATAAATTTTTTTTGATTTTAGGGCGCTTTTAAACTGTGTTTTGAATTAAATGATTGATTCGATAATGGAAAATAGAGGGAGACAAAGAATGTATTACAATTTTTAATTATTTACATCAACTTGCATTAACTTCTTAAGCCACTTGCTTATTCTAAGCTCTACATCCTATCATAGAACCATTGGTTAAAGTATTACAATCTACACAATTTCCTCAATCAAAATATTAAAGTCCCACTTGCCCTATTCCACTTGCCACTTAGCCAATCTCTTCTATTTTTTACATGGACCTTTGAAAGTATTAAAGACTATTTAATCGGTACTGAAAGATTTTTAATACAAATATTAAAATCATTAATAATATGAAAAGTCTGCTTCATAAGCAACTAACTCCTATTTGAATGAATATTTCAAATTCAATTAAATAAGTTAGTTTGTCCCCGTACTAAAGTATCATGTCTTCTTTGATTTTAATTCCATTACCATTAATATATAAACTTATTTCAATTTTAATCTTTTAAATAATAATTATCCTGAAAACTGACTTGTCTTATAAAATGCCAATCCCATTTACATACTCTTTATACAATTTTCCTAAGTGAAAATTTTAGTTTTTTTTTATAATGCCCTCAATATATTTTATATTATTATTATATATATTACATATATATATTATTATTATTATTTAAAATTTTTGATAGTTTTACTAAGTAAAACAATTAAGTAATTGATTCTAATTAAAATGTCTTTACTTTTATATAAAGTAGAGTTTTCCAAAAAATATTATATAGTGTTTTTTTCTTAATATTAAATTTGTTCAATAGTTGTAAATATATTTTCTTTATTAATATTGTATTTATGTATAAATTTTAAAATATATCATAAAATTTTTATAGTTGACTATATACTTACATAATAATATATTATGTAAAATGTATATAAATTTAATATATTATTTAAAATTCATACCCTTGTATAACACAAAATTGTAAACTCATATTAACTTTAAACACTTTTCAGAAATCTTTAAGTAATTTTTGACTTTTTAATATACAGGGTTATTTTCAAAGTTTTAAAAATGTAGAAATTTTTGCAAATTTCCAGTGTAAATATTAAACAATTGGATATTAAATTAACTGGGCTCTTAGAAATAATTTGGTTCTACAAATTTCATAAAAGTTTTGATAATATCTACTATTTTCATTCAGATATTTTTCCAATAAAAGTTAATTTATAAATTGATCAAGAAACTGGTTACCTTTACAATTGCATTATGAATTTTCCTTTTAGTTTGGATTTATGGATTAAGTAATAACAAAGACTCTTAAATATCTCCCTATTAAAAATAACATTTAAATCCAATTATCGAAAATTAAATATCAAAAAATTTTTTTTTTAATTTATTGCATACACATAGGCGTGATATCTTTAAACTTTAAATTATTTATTTATATACTATGATTTTGTAAAGGTCAATAGTTATATGGTTTTTGATAAGCCTATTGAAGCTTTAATTAAAAAAAATTAATCACAATAATATTTAGCATAAATTTTTTGAAATTAATTGCATACTTGCAGGAGTATCAAATTTAAATAAGTATATAATTACAAATATAATACTAGTACATCATCTTTCTTCTAGGCCTTATTAAAATTTATTGAAAAGAAAATTAATCAGAAATATTAAAATAATATTTAACTACTATTTTTGAAAATTAATTGCATACTTGCAGTAGTATAAAATTTAAATAGGTTTTTAATTACTTGTATATATACTAGTAAATCTTGTTTTTGATAGGCCTAATTAAAATTAATTAACAAGAAAAATTAATGAAAATATCAAAATAATATTTAACGTCAATATTTTGCAAATTATTTGCATACTTCCAGGCGTTTTTTTTATTTATCTCTTTAATTATTAATTAAAATACTAGAAAATACTGTTTTTGATAGGTCTATTTCCAGTAAAATACAAATTTAATGAAAAATATCAATATATTTTTAAAAATAATAGTAAATTATAAATAAAATTACAGTGCTTCAATTGAATTTTATAATAGATATTTTTTCAAATTTAATTATACCTTTGTTTTTTAAATTCTATACAGGATCCTCCTACAAATAATTTAAAAATATCTATATTTATATTTTACATCTATTATAATGTATATTATTTTAGTTAAATTATTGTTTATTATTGAAAATAATTGCTATTAAATTTTATAGTTTATAATATGGTCGTATTATACATGCAATGGTACTTGTTTTTTTTTTTTTGATACAAAATATTTGTTTAGTACAAGAAAAAAACAAAAACAAAAAAAAAATAGGAAATTGAATGATATAATATAAAAGGATATAAAAGGATATAGAAGGATATATTAATATTAAATATTTAAAACAGGAAATAGAATTAATTTTAGGCAAAATACATAATATGGTTTTTTGTTTATATAAATTTATCTTTATACAAAATTTTGTATATATTTTGTATATATATTTATAATTATGTATATATATTTATTATAATTTTAAACAGAATATGAGAAATAATTTAAAGTGTAACATTTTCTTCAAAATAACCAATATTGGTAAAAAAAAAAACAAAAATAAAAGGAAATTTAAATTAATAATAAAATATATTACTTCAATATTTAGAAAATATCAAATAAAAGTTTTTTAAATACTTTAAACATTTTAAAACTAATATCAGATTGTTTGTATAATTAGTTTAATGGATCGATCACGAGATTTTAACAGTTTTTCTGGCCACTTTAATCATGGCTTATAACAAGATTATTTGAGGACCATATTTATTTTAAGAGGGAATGGAAAATTTCGAAAACCACCCATTGAAACTGTATGATATTCTTATTAATAGTGCTCGCGAGGTTAACACACCAAAGCCACATCCTGTTTGAATCAAACTTTAGGGAGGAGTTCTGTGATGTCCAGTTTCGTGACGAGAAAAAGAATTTGGAAAAATTTAGATTTAGGATATTAAGGATTGTCAAATAATGTAGGATGGGGACTTTGTTGCGTTACATCGTTTTGTTCATTTAATTCATGACTGTCCAGTGGAAATTTTATGGCACTTGAACATTAAAAGGCATAGTTTAAAATGCTTTCTTTCTCATTCTATTCACCACAGTTGCGCGGTTACAAAATAAAATTAATACGTAGTCTAGTTACGTTTTTCTCGATTGGCCAGTGGCCCGTAAGTATATCAGACATCCTAATGTAATTATCTTGTCGCAACATTACTACTGTTCTAAATATTTTTCGGCGAGAAAGCTTCAATATGTTGTCTAATGTAATAATACGAAAGACAGTGTTTTCTACTTATTTGATTACCAGCAGCGTTTTCGAAAAAAAATTGAACCAGGGATTTTTAAACTTTTTGTGTAATCAACACTAAAAATACAAATTTTGCAGTTTATATTAATTAAAAGATTTAAAGTCTCTAAGTAATTAATAACATTATACATATTTCCATAAACATGAATAATATTATGACATCCAATTTAATCTTATAATTAATTATTTCTACCAATTACACCGATTACAAAATAATCTTCCATTTCCTTCTGACTTTAACCCTATAAAATTTTTCATTAAATTATTTTTATAAGAATTGAAGTCAAAAAACAAATCCCTGCCAATAATGATAAGAAAACTTTTCTTCATCACTTTATTCCATGACATCGTAACAGAGAACAATCAACAAAATGTAAGAATAAAAAAAACGTCACGGCATCATGTCTGTAATCTGTCAATTTAAACTGGATTTACATTATTTTAAAAAATCATTTTTTATTTTTCTGTTAAAGTGTTCCATTACATTTTGTTTTTTGTACCCTTTTTTTCCTTTTCCTGTCCTGATCCCATTTTGTTTTCGAATTCTCTTTTGCTTTTTCAAATAAATTATACTGTAAGCAGGTTTAATCTCATATGAATCACCATTCTTATTATCCATAAATTAAAGTTATTTATTATAACGGTACAAGCTGTAAATTGATTCAAAGTAAACAAAAAAAGTGAAAAAATTTTTAACATGATTGTAGGAAGGTTAATCGTATTACTCATGTAGGACTACTTATTTATTACAAGTTTTAATTTTTTGAAGAAGTGAAATGTCGGAAAGACTTTGAAGAACTAAAGGTCGATTAAATTTATTGAACTTATATTAAAAAGAAGAAGAAAATATTGGTATATTGCATGGATTAAAATATGGAAACTTTTACTTCACAAGACCTTTCAAAAATTTTACTCACAAAACCAATAGAACTTTACAAATGCATCCTGTATTTTGTTCTCCGTCTGTCTATTTATTGCCCAAAGTATGATATCGTAATATAATATTATGCTCTTCACTACAATTTTTAAAATACCCCAGTCTTCAACGAAGTTGATAGTAACATTTGCTTGCACTCATTCTTCGAAACGGAAACCTCAGTTCTCTTTCCTGGTTAGGACTATGGATGTGTAAATTGTTTAAACAAAAACCAAGAAAGCCATTCACTGCCTCCTCAGAAATGCCTTCTGCATAAAGATCCCAGCCGTCTAACACTTGCAAAACAATTTTATAAAAAGTGAATCTTCAAAGCATTTCCTTCTAGAAAAAACTTACCAACAGTGAAAAGTTCCAAAACTGTTATAATTTTCTCTATTTACAAGGACTTGTCTTTTAAATCACCATACTTTGAATTCAACAAAAATATTTATTTTATTTTTTGAAAAAATTTTAACAATGCATCGTTAAGTACCGTAACGCATCATAATTTCGTTTATTTATTTCAATTTACATAATATAAAAAAAAAACAATAAAAACTGTAAAAAAATGAACACGAATAAAAAGTTGAACGCCATTAAATTATAAATATATGCATGTATATTTTTATAACATGCAGAATATTGAAGAGCACTTACAAATACAAGGATCTGGAGAAAAAAACAAAACAAGGATCTGAATTGAAACCATTATAATTAAAACAAAATTCCGTTTTTCCTTCGGTGCGTTGCCTTGACAATATGTTTTATAACAAAAAATTGGTAATAAAGTTTATTTAAAGCTCTAAATTGGGGAAATAGCTATGAAAATACAGCGTCTTATATATATATATCAAAACCATAATACTCTTTTGCCCAAATGCCTATTATATGGTACCAAATTTACTGCTTGCCCCTGCTAAAGGTTTCAATACAACGAATGCTTGCCCCTTCCCAATTTTTCTATTTTAACCTAAGCGTGATTTAAATTTTAAATAGTTCTAAAATTGATGATCTAACGTTTGATTTAATCTTGGGAGTTTTCGCGATACTGTGTTGAATATTAGTTCAATCCACGTCTAAATGTTATAGTCGCCATAGAGTCAAATAAATACTAATGTAATCACTTTAGGATCGAATTTTTATATTTTATAATACGAATATTTAAAAACTAGCGGGAGTAATTATTTGAGATCCCGCCCTTAACATTTCCTTCCACATAGGTTATTATATTTTCGTTGTTTTATTAGAACCTCACGAAGAAAACTACGACGAAGAAAACAATTCACATTTTAATTCAAAAACTTATTTTTATAAGCAAGGGTTACACCATTTAAAAAACTGGTGGGGAAAATGTGGATGTAAGATGGTCCTTAGCAACAATTTGGCGACACCTAAAAAATTTTTCAAAAACAACTGGCAAAAAATCAAAAGACATGAAAAATGTTAGAAAGAGAAAGGAAAAAAAAGAAAATTTAACGAATCCATTTAAAAAATAATATTTTTTCTTAGAATTTTCAAAAGAATTCTTCAAAAAAACAAAAAAAAATAGAAAAGCTGTAGAAATCCCATTTTAATTTTTATTTTTTACCATTTTTTGTCTTTTACCATGATTTTCTTGTTAATCCAAATGTCTCTTTTGTAAAAATAACACTTTATGTTTGAAAAGAATTTCTTTTTTTGTTTATTTGTTTTCGTTCAAAACTTTTCAAAAATTTTTAATTTTTTTTTTTTGTGAAAAACAATTTTTTAAATTTACTTTATAAAAAAAAATTTTTTTTTAGTGAAGAACAAAGCCAAATTTTTCTTGTTAATAGGGTAAAATACTTTAAAGTTTAAGAGAGTTAAAATAAGAAGTTGTAAATGGGTTTTTATGGTAGAATGTGAAGGACAGTTTTTGTAGTAAATTATTTCAATTGTAACCATTGTACTTACATTTTAATTATATTTCTTTTTTAAAATTTTGATAATTTTGAAAATTTAAAGGCCAAAAGTTGTAATCCGAACATTTGGTAGCAACTGAAATAATCACTGGGGTGTCGTTTTGGACTCCTGAGTCGTCCTTCTCCGGAGTTTTGGACTATCGGAGAACCAAACCTGCCTCACATTTTTCAAACCAAACTTTTGTATCGGCCCCTAATACAGTTCAGAGTTTCGAAGACAGAGAATAGGAAAATAGGTTTTTGAATCGTTACTTAAAATTGGAGAAGAAGGAAACAACAATAAGGGCATAATAATTTATTCTTGCTAAATAGAATAATAACAAGTTTACCTCTGTTGTTATTGGTGCTTCATATGGGAGATATATTTACCATCAAAGTACTAAACCTTGCGACCAGGTTTCTCTCTGATATATAGTTTATGTACAAGTTGATAGCAAGAAATTCCTCAAATCCCAAAAACAATCATCAGAAGGGGGAACGCTTTGACATTGGTTTTGGTAAAATGAATGTGTAATTCAAATCCTCCAGAAGGGGAGAAAAAACATCAGAAGAGGGAACGCTAAAACATGGTTTTCAGTAAATTCAACGTGTAATTCAAATCCCCTAGAAACTATAACATGGTTTTCGGTAAATTGAATGTTGAATTTTTTTATATCTATATTTTTTCGGATATGAGGACTGAAATGAAATTAAAACATACTCCCATTAATTGGCATCTAACTCTGATTCTAGACAACCTATATAAGGATTCTGTAAAATGTGTTCGAAAGTCGAACGAATCTTCTTTTGAGCAAATGACTCAAATTCATTTTTCCATCAAAAGTTCCTATATTTAATCAAGATACACGTCAGGGCATTCAATTGGAAAACACCTCGTATATTTAAGAGTTACCCTGTTGTTTGAATATTAATTTCAAATTTAATTAGATAGTTCACATTTTCCCACATTGCAATATTCCTAATATGCGTAGGTACTCCTACTATTGCAGATATCTAATTATATTTGCATATTATAATTAATTAAAAATTGGAAAATTAATATTTAAAAAACAACTTTTTAAAATAAAATAATAATATAGAACTTTAAATTTTTCTATAAATTTAATTTTTTTTTGCAAATTAAATATTCATAGAAATTTCTAACATTAAATTAAAATTAAAAAAAATTCTATAATAAAATTAAAATTTAATAATTAAAATTTTTTTTTATATTTGATATCATTTTTCTTAAAAAATTTTGAAAATTTTTTTTTTTTAATTAATTAAATCTTCCAATTATTAAGTTTTTCTACGACATTTAACATTCAAATTATTCAAATTAGGTTTATTGCAGTAAAACTATAAATGCAATTAAAAAATTGCACCATCCCTAAAATCAAAAAATTCTATTCGTTTATTCACTCAACTAAAAGCATACTCGCATCTACAGATACAAACATTTTTGACTAATATATAAATTTTCTGCGAAATGATTCTTTTTTTTTTCAATTTTATTTTCATATATCATAAATAGGGTGTGTTGCATTTAGCTGCAGCGAGCAATTGGTACTAATTAAACAAAAATTGTATTGCAAAACAGAAATCGTTTCTGAACTAACTTGCAGTTATAAAGCTTTAAAGAACGTCTATTCAACAAATTTACCTAATCGCTCACTCGATTCAGCCTTTGTCATGCAATTGGTTCACTGACGTTGTTATATGTTATATATCCTTTCGGAACCAAAACCTGTTCTGAAGAAATTAAACATCTAAAGCCTCCATACAAAATTTTTCAACGAGAGACAAGTAGGGTTACCTATCATACATAGTTGAGCTATCCAGATAGCGCAACACAGATTATGGAGATTCGTTTATCATGCATTTATCGCGCCATATACCATCAAGTGTGTTCTCCAAAGTAAATAAAGCTTTTAAGAAAGTTTTTGAAAGTTCAAGAAGAACATTAACATCCTGTTTCTTAATATCTCATTCAATTGTCTTCATCCTCCACAATTCCAGGATCCTATATTTCCCACACAGTTTGATGTGTTAAAGTCATATACTACCTTAAAGAACTGAGCAATCAAGTTCCAAATTCAGTTCCACCTGTTCATCGTTAAAGACCTTTGCAGACTTAAAATAAACCTCAGCATTTAGTTCCGGTTTTCCGAATCTGAGTCTAATCATTTCATAATCCTGATATTAAAAATGGAAAATTGTAGTACATTTGCCTGAAAAATTAAAAAGTTTTATGTTGACACTCCATTGATGGAAGTTTTTTCCAAACACCCAGTATATATTATATAAAAAGTTGGCTAGCATATAATATACAGACCTATTTATATTTATACTTATATATAGACGAATAGATAATATTTCCATAAAATTAAATTAGAAAAAAAAAAAAAAACAACATGTTAAAATAGTTACCAAAATAAAATTAAAAAAAAACAATTTCGCTGCAACATTTTCACATTTGCATAAAATTTTTGTTTTACCCCGGCTGATCCCTTTTTTTATTTTACAACAACAAAACATTTAACAAGTTTAGCTTTATTTTGCATAAATATGTACAGAACATTATACATTTAAAACCAAATCACTTTTTTCTTACACCACTTCATACCTATAAAATGTATCGGTATACTAGTTATATAACGGTGTATTACAGAATTGTATAGGGTGTTCTACATTACAAGCATAACCTCAAAATTTTAATCGACATTCCCTATTCGTATAACAGCTCTCGTATAATATGTCACCATTTTTCTTTTCCATAACATTCAAATTAATTCCCCTTGGTGACTAACTGTATTTCCTATCTTGCAACTCTCAAAATAGGAACACCAAAGGGGAAAAAGAGTTCAGCTCCCTCCTAGTTTTAATTTAGTTCCCTCTACTATTGCTTTTCTACTATTACTAATGCTTCTTTCCAAACATAGCATTCGAATATTTCTTAGGTTTTAATTGGAAATCGGCTTAGTTTTCAATTAAAGAACTGAAAAACTGCAAGGAACAGATACTGAAAATTTTCCTTATATCCGATCCTACAACGCCCGGGAATGAAAGGTATGCTTCATTCTTTTATCACATTTTATGCACTATCGTACTGCCTATTAATATATACAGATAGCCTATTAGATACCTCATCAATTGTTTTATGCAAGAATTATCCAGTTTTTATTATATATGTATATTGAATAACGGTATTCAATATAATCAGACCTGGGTTTGAAGCCAACTTACATTAAGCATCTTAAAAACTTTTAAATCACTATCAAATTTAATCCATAAACATAAAATAGATAATAAGGTAAAGGATACTGAACCGTTTTCATAAAAACTCGATTAATCGATAGTTTTTCGATGCATCGACAAATAAAACGCTTTGTACACGAACACTTCTACCATACTAGAGATTGGTGATTATAAAAATACTTTAATATTCATCAAATCACCTTATATTCTTCGGAATAACTGTTTAATTCTATTGTTGAAAAACAAAAAAAAAAGTTAGATAAAGATGGCAATAGAAAAAAATACACACAATAAACCTGAGTGAAAAAGAGAAACATGTATAATGTAGCTTATATAAAGGAAATATAACATGTAACAAAAGAACCAAAACGTGATGCAATTATACAGATTGAATATAGTAAATTATGAAAAATAAAACAATACGAGTATAGTATAGTGATAATAGTAACAACAAAGACAACAACAGCAACAATTACATCAAAAACAATAGAAACATTTTACAACTTTAAATTTTTTTTTGTAAAACATATTTAATACTAAAAACTTCACTGAAAACACTTGCATGTACAATACAAAAAACAATTAACAAAATACTTAAATTTATTGAACTATAAAAATATACATATAAAATAAAGCACGTAAAAGAGATAGCAACAGAACAATTGTATATACAATATTGTTTTTTTTTTCACAATACGGTTACTATAGTTACAAAAAAAAATGAAATACTCAAATGTTTACACAATGGAAACATTCACGGATACTCGAGTTTTAAAAAGATTCAAACAATCTAGACTTCTAAACAATAACGAAACAAACAAACAAACACACTTTCAATTTGAAGGACCGCAATTGAAAAAATTTTCATTACCTACTTTGTTAATTTCAATTCTATATATATTATATGTTTTCATATTGTTACAGTAAAATAATAAAGGTCATAGGGTTACCAGATTATCACTTCTAAAAAAAAATAATTTAAATTTTAAGGTTTCTTTTTCGAATAAAATATCCAAAGCAGATTTGATAATACTGGAACACCCTTCGGTAAACTTTGCCTTATGTGAAACCAACAATAGCAAATTATTTCGCAATATCAAGATAAACATATGGCCACGAATCTTGACGAATTGCTAACTAATTCCATTGAGAATAGATTACAGGTCTTCGTAAATAAAATCCCAGAATAATACTTTTATCCCAGCCGAATTTTCTGGTCAAACAACTGGAGGCCATTTATTTTAAAAAGCTCATTATCTTACATTGAATTAGATAATTAATATTTGAATCTTCTGAGATAGCATAGTATTATATAATGAGATAGTGCAGTGCTACAAAAGTAGAAAGCTCTAATTGGCAGTCTCGAAGAAAACGAAGTACAGGCAGACTCTGTCGTAACTGCAGAAGAACAATATAAAATTAATTAAGAAAAATTGAAAAGACATTATCATAATTTAAGATTCCAAAACCAAAATAGATGGAAAGACTCAATGAATGCTCATTAAAACTAAAGTTTTATATTAAACCCCTTAAAGATATGGTATAAAATCTTCTAAAAATACTAAATTTCATTAATAAAAATTTTTCTTCAAAAAATTTCCCATTTTCTTTTGATAAGTTGAAAAATGTTATAAGATTAAAAATGATTCATTGCTACTACAGCAACTAGTTATATTTAAAATAATAATAACTGAAAGCAAAACTGTAGTAAATTTCAACTTAAAAATTCAAAAACCAAAAAATAAGTATTCTTAACTTCTACTTGAGATTGATGACCGTTGAGGAGAGCAGCAGTAATTCCAAAAATAAAATATTATTTCAATCAAAATTTTATAAATCTAAGAGTCTAGAAATCTACGATATTCTTAAGTTATTTTCCATAGTTAAAAAAGTAGAAAACAGGTAAACTAATAATGGTGGAAAATTAAAACAACTTCAAAGTATAACAACCTATTATAAATCAAAATAATGAGAGAAGAAAAATTTTATTTCTATTAAGAAAATAAAAATTTTTCCTGAAAACACTTTTCCATCGGTTTCTTCAGGGCTGTTTTTCTGCTTCTTTTTCACAAACTTATCACAGACTTTTCAGAAAGTTTTCCTGTACAGCACAAATCAAAAATGAGATAAACAAAGTCCTAGAAGAATAGCAGAGTTTTTTTAATCTTCTGTCGATGAAGGTTTTATTAGACGAGCTGGAGCTGTCTAAGTCTTTGGAAAATCGTTAAAATATTTTCTCATTCTCTATATTTTCATAACAGCTGATAAAACTTTTACCCGAACACTGAATAGGCAGTTAAATTTCTTTTATATTTATCATTTCTGGAATAAAAATTCGATGTCCGAAGTTTTTGCTGCAGCGGATCCTTAAAACAATTGCTCATCTTCTGAATTCCTTGCTTTTGAAAATTTTAGTTAGAAGAATGTGTAGGTAATGATATTTCTAAAATTTACGCTCGTTTAGATTTTCAGACAAACTAACGTATATTTATTTTTTCCTTGTTATCCCCTTTTGATGCCTGACATCACCTACTGTGAGATTTTCAATCTCTTCACTAAATTATTATTAATACAAGTCAAGTAACGATTTAGCCAAGCTATATTATATATTCTAGCCTAGCTTAGCAACAATATAATGTAGAGATAACAGACAAGCTACAACAGTTCTGTCACCTTCAGAAATTCCGTCAGGAGTTAATTGTTTTACTTCTCTAAAAAGGTCTATTAGTAATACTCAGCACCTAATTTTTTACAAAATGTTCTAGCATAGATTGATTGCAGTTAGTGTTTCTTACTGGGATTATGTTGGGATTGATACTGGGATTATTTCAATATTATAACAATTCAGTTGATTTCATCCCTTTCCTTGATATAAAGTTTATAGAATTTATGGAAAAAAAACACCATTATTAATAACTAGCATATTTACCCGGCGTTGCCCGGAAGCTTGCAAATTGTAAAAACGCAAGCTTCAGCCAATTTTTTGAAATACTACTTTGCTTATAAATAAAGCCACAAAAAAATATTTGTGGAGTTCCGTTAACCCATCGTGGCCCAACAGCTTTTTATAGGTTTTTTCGTTGCTTTGTTATATATATTAGAAATGATTTAACCGATTAACTTCAAATTTTGTATATGTGTTCTTCTTTGAAAATAAAGTTCAATTTACTAACAGACTTGGAAGTTGTTAACCCCTGTCGACTCGACGATTGTTCAAAAAAAAATTTGTAAGTAAATTACGTCCAATTTCTGAAAGTAGGTACAACTTCTTTGAATTAGGGGAATGCTTAAAAAAATGTTTTGTCGAGTTCTTTTAACCGATTGCGAAACAAAAACTTTAAAAAACAGTTTGAACGATTATCTCTAATTTTTCTATACATGGTGCTTCTTGAGAATTTGGTGCTCCTTGACGATAGAGTTGAGGATGTTAGGTTCCCGGCGAATAATGTTAACTGAATTAAAATGACTATTGGTCAAATGGGGATACTAAGTTTGCCATTATGTCATTATACTATGTCGATAGTAGTTTTCTTGAATTGCCAACGTTTGAATAAAATATAGTCAATGGTTTAGAAAAGACTTAAAAATTTGCTTTTCAACTTATATTTTGTTTAGTACTCACCTGAAAGTTGTAATACGCTCTTCCTCGTTTTTTTATGATTTGATGAGAGAAATGTAGGCTTATTTTTTGGAAAAACTGTTTTAAAATACTATGTTTTTAAGCATTATACATAAGAAATTGAATTTTTTGATTTTTAGATTTCATTTGAAGAAAACTGAAAATTTCATTGAATCTTTGTTCAAAACGCACAAACAGGTCAAAACCAAATTAACCATGTGGGTTTTAATTAAAATGCTGGTACAAAATTTTCAATAAAATACTTTTAATCGTATAAGAAAATAAAATTTATAGAAAACTTCATGGCGTCGTCGTGGAAAACGGGTTAATCGAATTAACTAAAACTTTTTGCAGCCTCTCTTTAGACTGCAAAATCAACCTGTAAAATTGGACACAAATCGAAAACACAAAATTTTTTGAAAGTCCGCCAGGCCGAAATGGGTTAAATTATTCGAACCAAATTTATACTAATTTCGGTTGCTAAGAGGAACATTTGTGCAAAATTTCAAGTCAATTTGTCAAACGGTTTTGACTCGAAATCAAAAACATTGAATAAGCTTCTTTGCGCCATCGTGCCCAAACGGGTTAACCGAACTTAACAAAAATTTGTGCCAGACTCTATTGTCGACTGCGAAACCACCTTGTAAAATTGGACACAAATCGGAAATACAAAATTTTTTGGAGCAACTAATTTCGGTTGCTAAGAGGAACATTTGTGCAAAATTTCAAGTCAATCGGTCAAACCGTTTTGACTCGACATCAAAAACATTGAAAAAGCTTAATTGGCCCTCGTGCCCAAACGGGTTAACCGAACCCAACAAAAATTTGTGCCAGCCTTTCTTTTCGACTGCAAAACCACCTTGTAAAATTGGACACAATTTGGAAACAAATAATTTTTTGGAAGCCCGCCGGGCCGAAATGGGTTAATATTTTCGAACCATCTTTATACAACTAATTCCGTTTGCTAAGAGGAAGATTTGTGCAAAATTTCAAGTCAATCGGTCAAACTGTTTCGGCTCGACATCAAAAACATTGAAAAAGCTTCATTGCGCCCTCGTGCCCAAACGGGTTAACCGAACTCAACAAAATTTTGTCCCAGACGTTATTTTCGACTGCGAAACCACCTTGTAAAATTGGACACAAATCGGAAACACAAAATTTTTTGGAAGCCCGCCAGGCCGAAATGGGTTAAATTATTCCAACCAAATTTATGCAACTAATTGCAGTTGCTAAGAGGAACATTTGTGCAAAATTTCAAGTCAATCGGTCAAACTGTTTCGGCTCGACATCAAAAACATTGAAAAAGCTTCATTGCGCCCTCGTGCCCAAACGGGTTAACCGAACCCAACAAAAATTTGTGCCAGCCTCTCTTTTTGACTGCAAAACCACCCTGTAAAATTGGACACAAATCGGAAACACAAATTTTTTTGGAAGCCTGCCGGGCCGAAAGGGGTTAATTTATTCCAACCAGTTTTATACCATTAATTCCGTGTAATAATAAGAACATTCGTGCAAAATTTCAAGTGAATCGGTCAAACCGTTTCGACTCGACATCAAAAAAACGAAAAAGCTTAAAACGGCTCTGGAGCCGCAACCTGCTGACTTATAAAAATGCGACATAGCCTATGTCACCCCCCGGACTCCCAAAATTATTCCTCTAAAATTTGGTGTCAATCGGACCAGTGGTTTTCACGTGAATCCTGGACAAACAAACAAACAAACAAACAAATAAACAAATTTTCTTCTTTATATATTAGACTAGCAGATTTACCCGGCGTTGCCCGGAAGCTTGCAAATTGTAAAAACGCAAGCTTCAGCCAATTTTTTGAAATACTACTTTGCTTATAAATGAAGCCACAAAAAAATATTTGTGGAGTTCCGTTAACCCATCGTGGCCCAACAGCTTTTTATAGGTTTTTTCGTTGCTTTGTTATATATATTAGAAATGATTTAACCGATTAACTTCAAATTTTGTATATGTGTTCTTCTTTGAAAATGAAGTTCACTTTACTAACAGACTTGGAAGTTGTTAACCCCTGTCGACCCGACGATTGTTCAAAAAAAAATTTGTAAGTAAATTACGTCCAATTTCTGAAAGTAGGTACAACTTCTTTGAATTAGGGGAATGCTTAAAAAAATGTTTTGTCGAGTTCTTTTAACCGATTGCGAAAGAAACACTTTAAAAAACAGTTTGAACGATTATCTCTAATTTTTCTATACATGGTGCTTCTTGAGAATTTGGTGCTCCTTGACGATAGAGTTGAGGATGTTAGGTTCCCGGCGAATAATGTTAACTGAATTAAAATGACTATTGGTCAAATGGGGATACTAAGTTTGCCATTATGTCATTATACTATGTCAATAGTAGTTATCTTGAATTGCCAACGTTTGAATAAAATATAGTCGATGGTTTAGAAAAGATTTAAAAACTTGCTTTTCAACTTATATTTTGTTTAGTACTCACCTGAAAGTTGTAATACGCTCTTCCTCGTTTTTTTATGATTTGATGAGAGAAATGTAGGCTTATTTTTTGGAAAAACTGTTTTAAAATACTATGTTTTTAAGCATTATATATAAGAAATTGAATTTTTTGATTTTTAGATTTCATTTGAAGAAAACTGAAAATTTCATTGAATCTTTGTTCAAAACGCACAAACAGGTCAAAACCAAATTAACCATGTGGGTTTTAATTAAAATGCTGGTACAAAATTTTCAATAAAATACTTTTAATCGTATAAGAAAATAAAATTTATAGAAAACCTCATGGCGTCGTCGTGGAAAACGGGTTAATCGAATTAACTAAAACTTTTTGCAGCCTCTCTTTAGACTGCAAAATCAACCTGTAAAATTGGACACAAATCGAAAACACAAAATTTTTTGAAAGTCCGCCAGGCCGAAATGGGTTAAATTATTCGAACCAAATTTATACAACTAATTTCAATTTGTCAAACGGTTTTGACTCGAAATCAAAAACATTGAAAAAGCGTCTTTGCGCCCTCGTGCCCAAACGGGTTAACCAAACTCAACAAAAATTTGTGCACGACTCTATTGTCGACTGCGAAACCACCTTGTAAAATTGGACACAAATCGGAAATACAAAATTTTTTGGAAGCCCGCCACGTCGAAATGGGTTAAATTATTCCAACCAGCTTTATACCATTAATTCCATGTTATAAGAAGAACATTTGTGCAAAATTTCAAGTGAATCGGTCAAACCGTTTTGACTCGACATCAAAAACATTGAAAAAGCTTCATTGGCCCTCGTGCCCAAACGGGTTAACCGAACCCAACAAAAATTTGTGCCAGCCTTTCTTTTCGACTGCAAAACCACCCTGTAAAATTGGACACAAATCGGAAACAAATAATTTTTTGGAAGCCCGCCGGGCCGAAATGGGTTAATATTTTCGAACCATCTTTATACAACTAATTCCGTTTGCTAAGAGGAAGATTTGTGCAAAATTTCAAGTCAATCGGTCAAACCGTTTTGACTCGACATCAAAAACATTGAAAAAGCTTCATTGCGCCCTCGTGCCCAAACGGGTTAACCGAACCCAACAAAATTTTGTGCCAGCCTCTCTTTTTGACTGCAAAACCACCCTGTAAAATTGGACACAAATCGGAAACACAAAATTTTTTGGAAGCCCGCCGGGCCGAAAGGGGTTAATTTATTCCAACCAACTTTATAACATTAATTCCGTTTAATAAGAAGAACATTCGTGCAAAATTTCAAGTTAATCGGTCAAACCGTTTCGACTCGACATCAAAAAAACGAAAAAGCTTAAAACGGCTCTGGAGCCGCAACCTGTTGACTTATAAAAATGCGACATAGCCTATGTCACCCCCCGGACTCCCAAAATTATTCCTCTAAAATTTGGTGTCAATCGGACCAGTGGTTTTCACGTGAATCCTGGACAAACAAACAAACAAACAAACAAACAAACAAACAAATTTTCTTCTTTATATATTAGATAATTTATAATTTTTTTATGTCCAGTTTTTTTTTTTATATCCAATCTCCATTTTGTTTTTTATCCATATTTGAAACATATTAAAAACTTTTAATTTACATTACATTTTCTTTATAACAACAAATACAAAAAAAAGAAAAGCCACAAGGAAGAAAACTTTATCCTTACATGTAAAAAAATTTTCCATAATTTTCTTCCAATATCCAATCCTCAATGTTTCCTTAAAACAAAAGAAGACCCTAAGATAACTACCCACAAAATCTAATAATAATTCAATATGTTTGTATACATAAAAACAAAAACTTGAAGAGAGGAAGGAGGGAACGGAGGTCACGAGATTGGTCTTTTATCTTAATATATGTCTTATGGTCGGACATTTATTGCTTGTAAAATAATAATTTATCTTAAAAAAAAACATTCTGAGAAACTTGGAAAATTAAGATTTTTTTTTTATTTTGCTTGTTAAATGTGTTGGCACTTACCAATACCAGTATATTTATTACATATATTTTCAAAGAAAATATAATGTTTTTCAAATAATAATCATTTAGAAAATTTTGTATTTGAACTTCATTTGATTACAAAAACTTCTACAGAAACTTATGCTTTATTATGGTTTTTCTCTGCAAGAGTGCTATAGGCAAATGAGGGCGTAATAAAATTGCTCCAGAGCTAAATCATATTTTAATTTTACATTTTTTTTTAAACTAATTAATACAATTGAAAATTATTAGAATATTATATATTTTAATAAAGAGGCAATATACACAAGAAATATTTTCCAATTAAAATTGTATAAAAAGTTTGAAAGAGATCTGAAGAATAGAAAAGAGAAGTGTTGTAAAAATATGAAAGAAGTATTTGAAAACTTTGAACATGGTGTTTATATAGTTAAAAATTAAAAAATATTAATTAGTGGTTTTTTCTACAATCTACTTCACTTGGGGAAATAATTTAATTTTTACCATATCTTTAAATTTAACGGCATATGTTGTCATCAAGCTGGATTTATATTCTAAACTCTTTGAGAAATTAGTACTACGATCTGGAACCGAAACCGGATTCGAAAAAGCAGTTGGACAATATCTATAGGCGACCCTTAAACTTTAATAGGTAGGTTTTTACGAATCAAAATCCAATAGAAATAAATTAAAGTGTTAAGAATATTTCCGGGAGCTTTCTAATACAATAGTCCGCTAAGCAATTGTAGAATAGAAATAGCAAGAAGTTCAATGTCATAAGTTAGAACAATATCCAAAAAAACAAAGGATAGTGATAAAACATGACCAGAAATCAACTAAGTCGCCCAGACAGAAGTAAGTCAAAGAAGCTTTGTTAAAACCCTAGGGGATCTAATATCTAAAAATAATACATCAATATTTACAATGTACAAAAATTATTCTATAAGAAAGAAACTTGTTTTTTACAATATATGCGTGGTTCGAACCCACATTCCATTAATTAGTAAGTCAGGCACTTAACGTCCCCGCCTCTGACGCCCCCTCCTGGGCGATTAAAATATAAAAAGAAAATTTTATACTTTTAAACCCCGGTCATTGATTCCTCATTAACATTTATTTAACCGTTGAAATTACGTTATTTTATTCCTCATTAACATTTACTTAACCTACAAAATATAAACTTATTATCACAATAACAGTAAATTTCATTATAGTTAATGTACTTTTAAATAAAATAATAAAACAATAAAATAATAACTAAAAATGTAATAAAATATCTTTAAAAACAAGTAAAGCAACAGTCAGTCGGTGCAACCGACTTAGAAATACCCTACACCTATTTGGTTCAAATTTAAGGACATATTCATAAGTCATTTTAGCACCATTAAAGCTGCTATTAATTTGATCGTAAGACATAGCCAACCAAATTAACTTTATAATACTAAAAAAATTTTCTAATTACACTATCTATTAAAAAATATTACAAATTCTTACTAATTTATCTATTTAAAAATATTAAAAAACAAACAAACTTGAAATAAATGAAAATATATTTATTCCAATTCAATTACAAAATGAAAAAATTCTAATTATTAAATTTTGTGATAAAGAGATAATCAAAGCATAATATATTTAATAATCCAAATTTTTAAAAATTGCAATTATTTTAAATGGTTAGTTTATATGCCTAATAGAAAAGCTTATAAACGCATAGCAAATAGGAAACAACGCATAGGAAATAGGGGGAGACATAGGAAATAGGAAATATATTTTTT
This sequence comes from Dolichopus griseipennis, assembly GCA_963082915.1. Lineage (NCBI taxonomy): Eukaryota > Metazoa > Arthropoda > Insecta > Diptera > Dolichopodidae > Dolichopus > Dolichopus griseipennis. The sequence continues at coordinate 8,115,583 of OY720444.1, forward strand.
GGCTTCGAAATTAAACTCGACCAGAACCAATTCCCATGGCACTTTCATTACTAGTAACTTAGTGTTAAATTTCATCAAAATACCGGCATTATTTTTTGAGTTATGGTGTTTTTAAGATATATGTTTGCTAGTCCTTGAACTTTTCAAGGGTTCCAGAAGCCGAAACCATGGTACGATTTCGCCCATATGCAGTCCCGTCATACTTTCAATACTAGTCAACCTTTGTACACAATTGGAACGTTCTAGCTTAATTTTAAGTTAATTGTTTTAATAATTTCGATGATAAGCTTTTACACATTGGGGGGGTCTAAGAGAGGTTCTGAACCAAAATTGAAGCTTCTACATTTGTTTCAAGTTACTATGTTTATTAATTTCGAAAATATGCTTTAAGGTCCTCGGAACTGAGTGGCTGGTCCCCGACCCACTACTCTAATGGGGCCCAAATTTCAACGACACTTACGAAATAGGAAAGGACACCCTGATACCAAATTTGGAGGTTCTATTTTTATTGGTTTAGGAATTATGCTCGTTTGGCCTAAATTCGATCAAAAAGTTCTAAGTTCCGAACCCATTGTCCAATCCTCACCTTACGTAATCACCGCAGTAGTTTCATTACCAATACCCTACAGCACAAATTTCATGAAGATAGCCTCATTAGTTGTTGAGCTATAGTGATTTTTTATATATGCTCGTTAGCCCTGACACCGACTAAAAGGTCCGGAATCCGAACCGTTGGGCTGATTTCGCCCTTATATAGTCCGCGCTGTACTATGGTACTAGTTAACCCTTGTACACAATTTGAACTGCCTATCTTAATTTTAAGTAACTATGTTTAGTAATTTCGATTAAAAGCCTTTAAAACTTGGTTACAGAACCACCACTCCAACTGATCCCAAATTAGGGGAACACGCAAGAGATAGTAAAGAACACCCTTGTGGCAAATTGGAAGCTTCTACATTTTTTTAAGTTGTTATCTTTATTAATTTTAAAGATATGCTTTAAGGTCTTCGGAAATGTGTGGCTGGTCCCCGACCCACTACTCCAATGGGGCCCAAATTCACAAGACACTTAGGAAATGCGAAGAAACACCCTGATACCAAATTTGGAGGTTCTATCTTCATTGGGTTCGGAATTATGCTCGTTTGGCCTAAATTCGATCAAAAAGTTCTAGGTTCCGAACCCATGGTCCAATCCCGACCTTACGCAATTCCCGAAGTAGTTTCATTACTAGTTACCTGCAGCACAAATTTGATGAAGAAAGCGTCATTAGTTGTTGAGTTATCGTGATTTTTTATATTTGTTCGTTAGCCCTGAAACTGATTAAAAGGTCCAGAATCCGAACCCATGGGCCGATTTCGCCCATATGCAATCCCCGCCGTACTTTCAGTCCTAGTAGCCTACAGTTAAAATTTCATCAAGATAGCTCCATTATTTTTTGAGTTATCGTGCCTACGGACGGACGGACGGACGGACGGACATGGCTATATCGACTAAGGCGGTCACGCTGATCACAAATATATATACTTTTCCATATCTAGCTCGCTTCCTTTAGGTGGTTACAAACACCATACCAAAGTTAATATACCCCTTTACCTATTCTATAGGTGTAGGGTATAAAAATAGGAATAATAATATACAAAAATATAATAAAAATAAATTAAATTAAATATTTTTCGCACCAATGTACCGGAATTGTGACAGGAAGTTTATAAAATTAAAAACAACGGTAAATGCAAGAATTGCAAATAAAATGTTAGTCATTTCCTATACACAAAATTTTAACTGCTATATTAAATTTTATATGTATTAAAAAAAAAAAAAACTGTAAATGAACAACTACAAAAAAGGGGTGACAGTGGGAAAATTCCGTTTTTTTATCGATTAAACCGTTATGCGAATAACAGTCGTGGATATATTAAAATTGCTGTTCCATTTGTAACATATTGACGTCGACATGATAAAATATAGATTTAAGTGTATAGATCCGTAGCAGCTGCAAAAAACGGCATCGACTTTAGTTATACATGTCTGTCGTCTGTTTATTTATACTATAGTTCAAAAATTAAAAAGCCTTTTAACGGTTTTTTTAATTGATGCTTCATTCCTAGCACGGCTCCAAGTAGCTAGTAGTAGAACCAATTTTAATTTATTCACAACTAATATAGTTTTGTTTATGGAGTCTAATATGTAGTTTTTTTTATGGAGAATAAAAATTCCACCAGGCAAGTTATATTACAAGTACAACAACTTCTTGTAAGCTTAAAAATATTAGAGGTTTCATTTCCGTTCAACTTCCGTTTTTTGTGAAATAATCGAGTTATAAAGTTAAAATTAGTTAAAGGCAAAGTCATTAGTGTGTCGACATAGTTTAAAATCTTTTGACTAAATTTTAGAGTAACGGGAAATTGATTTCGCAATATAGTGAGGTAAATATGAATAATACTGAATTAAGCTCGATAAAGCGTCAGTAAATTGAATTACAAACATAATATTGGATTCGAATTGGTAATAAAATCGGTTGGCAAAGGCAACTATATATAAAATGAAATTATTGTTGGAATTTTTATAATGATATAATGAATATTTAAACAGTAATTAGTGATTATTTATGTATCTATAAGATAAAATAAGAAAAATACATTTGGCTTCAATAATTTTTAAAATATATTTTTATTTGCCTGGACCTTAATTATGTTAAATATAACTACAATTTAAATCATTAAAAACACAACATTATAAAAGAAAAACTGTAAAAATCGCAATATTTTTTAAATAATTTATTGAAAATTAATGAAAATATGAAAAGAAAATGAAAAACCAAGCGTCAAAGAAAATAACGGTAAATGCAACTTTTAAGTATTTCTTTTGTTTATTTTAATTTTTAAAAAAAAAAACTAATATTCAAATATTTTCACAAGGATTTAAACAATTTTCTATATTGTAGTCAGACCAGTGCCATTCGAGCTCTCTTAATTGAATCACTTTTCACCAATGCCTTAGCTCTTCATTTCTCCTTTCGCGATTCCCTTGAAACAATGGAGGTTGCTACTACTACTATACGTTTAAAAGGATACTCTGGTCTGACCCGCGTTTCTTTAACCGTACTGGCGTTTATATCCGGGTACACTTTATAAATAATATAATTTAATTGATAATAAATTAAAGGTCTTTTGATTTGCAGTAATTTTCTTGTCGGATTTACGAAATCAGTTGTGTTCAGAATATTTACATATCTTAAAACAGCGGATATTGCGTAACCGATTTTGTAAACAAATGTAACAACTTTATTATAATAATGTGAAGCATATAGGATTAAATTATGTAAAAAAGTCGTTAAACAAAATCTTATTCTTGAAATAATTATTTTTTTTTAATTTAGGCCTAGATTATCATTATTATTTAAAAGAAAATAAAATAAAAAAAAAATATTTTTTTCAATATATACTTTTATTAAAGTACTACTAGCCCCCTAAAATGTAGGAAATAAAAAATTGAAGGTAGATCTTGGAAATTTGTTACTGTGTTAATATAAAAGTAAATTGCTGGTATAAGAAACAGTTCTTTTAATGTTTGAAAACTTTTGGTAGATCTTTTGCATTTAAAACTGTTTTAATATAAAAGTAAATTGCTGGATTAAGATTATCTGAAAGAAAAATTGTCTCCCATTTCAGCAATTTACTTTTATATTAAAACAGTTTTAAATGCAAAAGATCTACCTTAAATTTTTGGTTAATTAAAATTTTCAACATTTTAAGCTTAAAAGTTTTCAAACCTAGATATATAGATAATCTTTATCTAACAAAATTGTTTTATATTTGTCAGGTATCTTTAAGTCTGAATACATTTTTGCACATTGTACAAATATATGTATGTTTGTAAATACCTACTTTGTTCTTTGTTTATGGTCTTTTATAATATTTCTGCATACATATACATACATAATAATATAACATTAACTTGGTTGAAAATCTTAATAGAAATATTAATGTCATTAATAAAAACTACTCACTTAAATATTTTTTGTTTACATTTCCATATATACCAAAAAAAAATACGCACTTTCATTTTGTATTACGCAGACAATGCTTCGATTCTAATATACACATACCGAAAAGTAAACAAAAGCAAATGAGTGATAAATTTTAGTTGTTGTTGTCAAATTTTAAAAACTTGAAGATGAATAAGTTACGTATTTCATGGTAAAATTTTTTTTTTATTTAAGTACCTACTTGTATAAATTTTAAATTAATGAACCAAAAATGTGCGGACTGACTTAAAAAAAAACCCTAAAAATTTTTTTATATGAAACTGACCAACTATATAATTATTTGGTTAATGTTTTTGTATTACCAAAGTGAAGTATTTTAATTTTTAATGTTACCAATTTTTAAAGAAACTATCCAAATAAATTAATTTTATTTGTAATTTTTTTTATTATTTCTGTTGAATTTAAAAAAAAAAAAACCAAAAAAAATTTTTGTCTTTGAAGGAGGATCGAACTCAGATCTCAGACCTCTAAGCCACTTTCCTAACCACTGAACCATACAATTCTTATAAATTTATGGTTAGATTTCTAATATAAATGTATCACTAAATGACAGAATGAAAAATAAAGCCATAGACAGAGGCAAGTTCAATTAAAAGTATATAATAAGTTACGCGAAAAAACCAAAGGTTTTCAAAAAAGCACATTTTCAAAATTAAACAGTATTATATAACAGAGTTGGAAGCACAATTTTCTTTGCTTAATTTCAGACGACTATAGTTTTTGCCCTTGCTCAATATTCGAGCAAATTCATAATACTCGGCTACACAACTACAAAAACTATGTACACATATTGAATTTAATTAAAAAATTTACAGGCAATCCCTTTTTATCTAATATACAAAAGTATAACATTAGTATACATGAATTATTCTTTTTCTTTATTCTGTAATTCCTTAAATAAAGTTCGAATTAAAAATTGAATAAACCGTTCCACTCTCCTCAATCATTACTTTTTATATCCCGAAAATCATGTTAGTCCAGTTCAGTAGTTTTCCCAGAAATGAGACCCATAAAATGATATTACCCCTTTTATATTATGATGATATATAGAAGTTTTGTAAACATACGGACGGACGAATGAGATGAGTTGATGGAAAGATTATGTGCTAAAAAAAATTTAATAGTAAAATAATTTAAAAACTGATTAAAATATTTTGTTTTTGTTTTTTTTAAATAAATAAAACACTTATGATAACCTTAAAAATTAAAAAAAAAAAATAAAAAAAACATTAAAAATATACACACTCCTTCCTAATTTAAAATTTAATAAATAATTTAAAAGATTAATACATTAGTTCAGATTTAAATTTTAAAGAGCAAAGACTTGCGTGCGTATTTTAATACTCACAGTCTTTTAAAAAATGTTAAAAATAAATTCAATATTTTTCATAGTGTTTCTGGGATCATTTTTTATTTTAAAAATCGTTTCTTCTAATTCTGTACAAATTGAAGACCAAAAGATTCAACAACAGCATCTAATTAATTTTATTAATGAAATTCAAGAAAATCTTGATAAAACTGTAAATCCATGTGAAGATTTTCTAAAATATGCATGTGGCGGAAATGCTAAAAGAAATTTAACAAATTTACATTCAAGAAAACAAGCATATAATAATTTGTTAAATTTAAAGGAACCCAATAAAACATTTGAAAAAATTTCCAAAGGACAAATTTTAGGAATTATTGAATTAGAAAAAAATCCAAATGATTATTCTTTTGCCAATGATCTAATTAAAGAACTTGATTTTTTCAATTCATTGGGATCCATACCAATTCTACAACAAAATGAATTGAATAGTAAAAATGTTGCAGAATTGGAAGCACAATCTATTAGTATATTTTGGTCAAATAATTTATTTCAATTTTCTCGATTTCCTAATAAACAGATTCACGTTTATCCAAAAATGAAATCACCACCAAATATAAATGTGACACAGATATTTTCTTATATAAAAAATTCCAATTTAAATTCAACAATTGAAGAATTACAACAACAAGAAATTGATAATATTATTGAATTAGAAAATAAATTAACAAATTTAACTTATGGACAACAACAATCGGAACCAATTGTAATACAATCTATTGAAGAATTTAAACGTTTATTACCATCTAAGCATTTTGATTGGGATAAATTTTTTGAAACACTGGAACACATTTGGTCTTATAATAATAGTAATAATCAAGATAATAAATTAACTTATCATATATCACGTATTGATACAATAAAAGATTTAATTGAAATTTTTGATTCTACAAATATTCAAACAATTATTAATTATCAAATTTATCAATATATAATTAATTGGAAATGGATTGTTAATGTTACAGCCCCCGTAACATATCATTTTGCAAAATTAAATAATAAATGGAATGATGAAAATTTAACACCATACAATATTAAAAAATATCAAAAATTTATCCGAGAATTGGAAATTAATTTGAATAAAACAAGCGAATCAATACAAGATTTTAGTACACTGTATATTGAATCCAATTTACTAAAATTTTTAAATATTATTTTAGAAGATCATACAAAATTAATTCCCACAGAAATGATTGAAGACATGTATAATAATTATGATTTAAATAAACCATATTTAAGTGACTTAAAATTAATTCAAAAATTTACATCACATATTTTTAATCAATACTTAACTGAAAATGAAAGATTTTTTAAAAACAAATATCACGAATTATTTGAAATTGATATAAAAAATAAACCAAATTTTTATTATTATAAAATTATTAATTTTGATTTTTGGTGGCAATTTTTTTCAAGGAATCAAATAAGTTTTTTAAGTTATAATAAAATCGATAAATGTTTAAAACAAATCCAAAGTTATGATGATAGTCATTTCAATAATGAAATGTTTTTAAATATATATGCTTCAATTATGTCAACTATTAATTTTGAAACTTCCGATATTGATTTAAAGCAAGAACTGGAATTTATTAAAAATATAATTGAACCAAATCAACTGTTATTTATAGGTCTTGCAAACAAATTCTGTAAAAGAAGTGACAAAACACAAGATATTTTTGTAAGTGCAATATCATTTACAAAAGAATTTTCTGAGGCTTTTTCATGTCCAGAAGATGCCAAAATGAATCATTATAAAAAAAATGAATGTAATTTAGAGAATTGTGAAAAATTTTTACCCAATGGATATGGAGAGGAGTTGATACCATTTAAAGTTGTCGGATGTTCATAATAATATTGTATTTAAATAATATTATTTTCAAATTTCCATTGGATTGTATTAAATTTATAAAATAAAACTTAATTTTCATACTTTCTTTAATTTTGAATATTTTTTTCGTTACAGACTTATATTTTCAGATTAGAGATTTCAGTTTTGAATATGAAATTATCGGGACAAAATTCCCAAAGACTAAATCTGTAAGATAAATTCCCCAAAGTTATAATGTATTGTGAATTTAGATAATTAGAAAAAATGGCTGAATGGTATAATGGGTTAGGATGCCGATATTTTATGCGAGAGGCCTGGGTTTGAATTTTGAAGTGGTTTTCGAAATCAACTCAGCTACCATTCATGATTCGAGTTCAAAATTAACGGCTCAATCAGTAAATAATTATTATATTGAAGATAGTTTGGCTAGTTTGGATAGTTTGACGCGTTTTTTTAACATATTTTTTAATTTATTTTAAAATCTTTATTTTTAATATTTTTCAAATGACAATTAGGTTTTATGAAATGATGTTCGATGGATTTACTCAATTTGTTCCTATTTCAAAAAATAGATGTTCTAACTCTAGCGCACCATGGTTCACAAAGGAGCTTATATCTCCCAGAAATAAGAAAAACAAACCCTGGCGTAAATATATCAAAACAAAAGATATTAATGAATATAACAATTTTGTCATATTGTTTGAGAATTTTAAAACCTCATCTGATCTACTTTATAATAATTACATTAACTTAATGGCAACTAGATTAACGTCTGATCCGAAAAATTTTTGGATTACCCAACATTTATGAGTTTCAATAGCCTTTCAATTAATGACCCTTTCACTATTTCGAAATATTTTCGTGAGGTTTTTAGCAATTCATATAGCGGTTCTTCGTTTACGCCTAATGAAAATTATTTCTCCTATATGAACAGTTATCAAAAAACTTCTTTTACTGTCATTAATATTAATGAACAAAAAATTTCAGCTATCTAAATAAACTGGGCGATAATACTTTTCCAGGACCTGATGGTATACCGGAAATAATGTTGAGCAAGTGTTCTGACATTCTCACTACGCCTTTAACACTATTATTCAAAAATTCTTTAAATTCCGGATATTTTCCACCTTTTTGGCCAATTCATAAAAAGAATGCTAAAAATGAAATAACTAACTATCGCCCGATAACCAAACTATCTTCAATTCCTAAATTATTTGAATTAATTATAACGGATTCAATAATTGTAGAAATCTTTTAATAGATAACCAACATGGCTTTGTAAAGCAAAAATCAACTGTAACCAATTTAGTTGAAACCACATCTCTTCTCCTTAATAACATGAAAGAAGGATTTCAAACAGATGTTTTTTATACTGATTTTAGTAAAGCATTTGATCTATTGCCACATAATATTATTTGCCACATAATATTACTAAAACTCAAAAAATATGGCTTTCCACAATTCTCCTTAAGTAGATACATTCTTATTTGTGTGATTGCACCTATAGAGTTATATTTAAAAATGTAATTTCAGAACCTTTCTTGGCAAATTCGGGAGTCTCACAAGGTAGCCACCTTGATCCCGAAGTTAGATCCTCAAGAAAATAAGCAACCTTCCCCATCGAAGGACTATTAGAACTTTAAAATAAAAACTTTACTGTTAGCATTAATTCCCAAAATTAAACTCAGTATGTAATACAATATAATTTTGAAAATGTGCTTTTTTTAAAACCCTTGGTTTTTTTTCATCACTTGTTATATTATGATTACATATAGAAGTTTTGTAAACATACATACTGACGAATAGTAGATGAGTTGATGAAAATATTATGTGCTAAAAAAAATTTAATAGTAAAATACTTTAAAAACTGATTAAAAAATTTTGTTTTTTTTTTAAATAAATAAAAAACTTTTGATAACCTTAAAAATTAAAAAAAAAAAAAGAAAGCATTAAAAATATACACACTCCTTCCTAATTTAAAATTTAATAAATAATTTAAAAGATTAATACATTAGTTCAAATTTAAATTTTAAAGAGCAAAGACTTGCGTGCGTATTTGAATATTCACAGTCTTTTGAAAAATGTTAAAAATAAATTCAATATTTCTCAAAGTGTTTCTGGGGTCAATTTGTATTTTAAAAATAGTTTCATCTAATTCTGTACAAATCGAAGACCACCAGATTCAACAACAGCATTTAATTAATTTTATTAATGAAATTCAAGAAAATCTTGATAAAACTGTAAATCCATGTGAAGATTTTCTAAAATATGCATGTGGCGGAAATGCTAAAAGAAATTTAACAAATTTACATTCAAGAAAACAAGCATATAATAATTTGTTAAATTTAAAGGAACCCAATAAAACATTTGAAAAAATTTCCAAAGGACAAATTTTAGGAATTATAGAATTAGAAAAATATCCAAATGATTATTCTTTTGCCAATGATCTAATTAAAGAACTTGATTTTTTCAATTCATTGGGATCCACACCAATTCTACAACTGAATGAATTGAATAGTAAAAATGTTGCAGAATTGGAAGCACAATTTACCAGTATATTATGGTCAAATAATTTATTTCAATTTAATCAATTGCCTAATAATCAGATTGATATTCGGGCAAGAACTAGACCACCATCAAAAATAAATGTGAAAGATATTTTTTCTTTTATAAAAAATTCCAATTTGAATTCAACAACAACTGAAGAAATTCAACAACAAGAAATTGACAATATTATTGAATTACAAAATAAATTATTTAATTTAATTGTGAATCAACATTATTCGGAATCAATTGAAATAAAATCTATTGATGAATTAAAACTGTTATTACCATCTAAACATTTTGATTGGGATAAATTTTTTGAAACACTGGAACACATTTGGTCTTATAAGAATAATAATCAAGATAATAAATTTACCTATCGTATATCACGTATTGATACTTTAAAAGGTTTAATTGAAATTTTTGATACAACAAATATTCGAACAATTATTAATTATCAAATTTATCAATTTATAATTAATTGGAAAGGAGTTGTTAATATTACAGCTCCCATAATATATCATTATGCAAAATTAAATAATAAATGGAATGATGAAAATTTAACACCATATAATATTAAAAAATATCAAAAATTTATCCGAGAATTTGAAATTAATTTGAATAAAACCAATGAATTAATACAGGATTTTAATACACTGAATATTGAATCCAATTTACTACAATTTTTAAATATTATTTTAGAAGATCATACAAAATTAATTCCCTCACAAATGATTGAAGAAATGTATAATAATTATGATCTTAATAAACCATATTTAAGTAATTTAAAATTAATTCAAAAATTTGCATCATTTATTTTTAATGAATACTTAAGTGAAAATGAGAAATTTTTCCAAAATAAATATCAAGAATTATTTGAAATGGATATAAAAAATAAACCAAATTTTTATTATTATAAAATTATTAATTTTGAGTTATGGTGGAAATATTTTGCAAGTAATCAAATAAATTATTCAAGTTATACAAAAATCAATAAATGTTTCAAACAAATCCAAGGTTTTGAAGAATATTCTTTCTATAATGAACTTTTTTTAAATATATATGCTTCAATTATGTCAACTATTAATTTTGAAAGTTCTGATATTGATTTAAAGGAAGAATTGGAATTTATTAAAAATATAATTGAACCAAATCAATTGTTATTTATAGGTCTTGCAAAAAAATTCTGTGAAAAAAGTGATAAATCCCAAGATGTTTTTGTAAATGCAATATCATTTACAAAAGAATTTTCTGAGGCTTTTTCATGTCCAGAAGATGCCAAAATGAATCATTATAAAAAAAATGAATGTAATTTAGAGAATTGTGAAAAATTTTTGCCCAATGGATATGGAGAGGAGTTGACACCATTTAGAGTTGTCGGATGTTCATAATAATATTGTATTTAAATAATATTATTTTAAAATTTTTTCATTCGAATTTATTGAAATAATAAAATAAAAATTTACTAATAAAGTACTTGAATATTTATTTTTACTTCCTTATATTTTCAGATTAGAGATTTCAGTTTTGAAGACTAAATCTGTTAGATAAAATCCGGAAAGTTAAAATCTATTGTGGGCCCTATTGCACCAACACCTTATCACTAATCAAAAAATCAAATAATCATTTTTTATACCCGTATGACTATTAATCAAAAGGGTATACTAAATTTGCCATTACGTTTGTGACGAAGAGAAATAAGGGGGGTAGATATAGATTCAAGTGTATGGATCGGATCAGAATCGAAAAATAAATCGATTTAGTAATGTATGTCCGTCCGTCCGTCCGTAATCACGATAACTCAAAAATTAAAGGAGCTAGGATTCTGAAATGTTCATAAATTCGTTTTCATGCAATAGCCGTCATCGCTATTTTAATCCAGCCATTTTGGTCCAAGGGTTCGAGTACCTGCCATACAACTTCTTTTTTTATATGAGCATTACTCTGTACTTATTAAATCTAGGTGTGTGGAATTTTGTAAAAAATAGTTTAAATTTATGGCCAAAGCTTCTAAAAAAATTTGGTTGGTCTACTGCAGTGGGTTCGGGTAGCTGCCATACAACTCCTTCTTTTATATGAGCATTACTCTTTACTACAATGAGCATTACAATGAAGCTGTGGGTCTGATGATAATTGATAAGCGATAAGTAGTTGGTGCAATAGGGCCCTGGTACTATAATATTTTATGTGAAATTCATTTAGATTAATTTTAATAACAAGAATATAATATGACCTCCCCTTGCCTGTATCGTCATGTCCTTATGGTATTGGCAGACTTATTAGCCTAATTGAACAGTTAGTGCATACAATCATTAATATTCCAAATGAAGCGCACAACGTGGGTTTTGCAATTATCTATAAGATCATTCTTTGGGAAATCTTAGGGTTTACGTACAAAACCCAAAAATTACTTACTTTTAACATTTTAATAAATTATTTTGAAATTACCTCTTGGAAAAGGTCTTCGAAATAGAAATTTGCTTAGCAACTTACCGAAGAATTACAGTTCAATTTTGAAAACAATGATGGGGACCTAAAAATGAAGTTCTGGAAATATATGGCTTTTCGAAAATTTTGCCAAGGCTAATTTTGGTAGGTTGGAGCTAAAGTGGGAAATATTTGTTCCAAATTGGCTTTCTGCTTAATTTCCAAAGGTTCAAGTACAAACGGACTGGTGAAACTATAAGCACACATTTTAACAAAATCTTTTTACAAATGTACTAAAAAAAAAAACCAAATATATTGTATTTAACATATTTCTAATACATTAATTTTAAACAATAAGTTCGAATAGATTAAATTAAATCAATGAACATGGTGACCTAATTAAAACACAATATATTGTGTTAAAATTATTTAAAAATTGAAAAAAAAGCGTTTAAAACCTTAAATTATAATTTAATTTAAAATTCATTTGTTTTTTTAAGAAATGTTTTTTGAAATAGAATTTAAAATGAACAATGCAATTAATAAAAAAATAAATTTAATATTTAATATTTAATTAAAATTTAAAATATATATATATATAATAATAATATAAGCTCTTTATTATTATGATTTATGAACCAATAACTTTCAATATAAATTAACTTAACAAAAGTGTATTAAATAGTTTTAAATTAAATTAAAATAATTTAAATATTTTTTTATTAATCTATTGAACATTTTTTAACTTAATCCCTTAAATTTGATGGTGACTTGAAAAATCCGATGCTGAATATTGAAATTTTATTATTGGATACATTCACAATTATTTAATTTTATATCAACTTGCCCTGCCTTAATTCACTTACAACTTGAAAGTGGGGTAATTGCAGGACAGTTGACACCTTATTATAAAGATAGAGTTGGGACCTTATTTTGACGGTATTTTGACATCACACTTTAGGTTCAAATGGGTAACAGCGAGGACAACAGATATCCCTGCAAAGCTGAACTTTCCAGGTTGTGCAACGTGGATTATGCAGATTTGTTTGTCATGTTCTAACTCGTCTTTAGATCCATATTCTATCCAATGGGTTTTCTAAAATTGGTTAACATATTATGTCAATGATTTAGTAAAATCAAAAAAGATTTTTAGTAACATCTTTGCTCTAAAAATCTTCTGTGGATTTTCCCATTCTCTTAATAAAACTCTGTTCAAGGAAAATGTGATTTCAGTCTCCTAAAATTCAAAACTACCTAAAGGAACTCTGCACAATTTAAAATTTCTTTTCACTTTATTTCTGTGCATGCAAAATTTGAAGTCAATCTTCATTTAAATGCTGTATACGCTGAATTGGGGATCCAAAAATGAATAATATTAGCTGTGCCACAGGGGTTCAACAGAAATTGGAAAAATAAAAGTAGTCGATAAAAATGATAGTTTAGTCCGGGATCAATATTCTTGCCAAGCCGGATGTTAATTGCATGTAACTGATAGAGGTTTTTGGTTTCAAAACAAATCCGGCAAGCAAGCAAGCCCAGTATCTTCTTCTAGGAGATGGCCAATATTGCGTCATCTAGCATATAAGCGAGGGTCCTGTATTTAATAAATTTTTTGATTTGAATATAAATCCCGCCAATTTCTTCGCATCGGAACCACATTTCAAAATCAATTTTAATATTTTAATGTTATTAATCACGTATAAGTTCTAGACATCAAATTGTCTTCGACTTCAAATTCACGAACACATAATTACCCCGAAAAGAACTTGGAATCCATTCATCGACATCAATTTTTAATATGCAATTTACTGACTTTGAATAGAAATTTAATCCTCTTTTATGTCCTTTTTGTGTTCTGAATTTGCTTATATTTTCAACAAACGTTCTTTCTTCCTCTTCCCAATCTCCTGAATCCTTTTTATCTTATTTGTTGGTTATATTCAGTTTTTTTTCTTGTATTTATTTTGAATAACTACATTTTACCGCACTTAACAAAGTTATAAATACTCACTTATACTACTTTTATAACTTAATATCCAAAAAAAAATCTAATCTAAATCCTTAAAAGACAAAGAAATGACAAAGAAACAAAAAGGAATACAAAAAGATCATAACTAGATTACTAATAGCTTAAATCTAAATATATTTTAAGTATTAAAGGCAAATATTTGATCCACTGAATGATACACACACACAATCTTGAAGTTCTTAACTTAACAATTTTGCTCACACATTTTTTTTTTTTTTATTCCTAAAAAAAAAAAATTTGCAAAAAAATGTAAAGCGACGACATTAAACATTAAATTTTATATCATTTGGAATATTGTTTTTTTTTTTCCTTACATACTTTCTATCTCTTTTACACACATTTGGCAGAAATATTTTCTGTTGTTAGTTGTTTTTTTCTTCTTTTCGTCTTTTTTCGTAGGGATTCGCTTTATTTTTATATTCGCTTGAATATCGTTTTAAGGGTATACTAAATTTGCCACACCGTTTCTGACGCTGTAAGGGAGGGAGGGGGTAGATATAAACTCGAAGTATCGGATGTATCGGATCTGAATCAAAAGTAAATCGACTTAGCTATGTGCGTCTGTAAACCTCTCTGTTTGTCTGCATGTTAAGTCAAAAACTAAAGGGGTACTAGGAGCTAGGATTTTCATAATTTCTTTTTATAGAAGAGTCATCTTTTTTATTAAAATCCAGCCAGTTGTTCAATATGTTCGAGGAGCTGCATTAAACCTTTTTTTTTTGTGTGGGCATTTCTTAAGCATAGAGGGGTACAAAGCTTGGAATCTGAAATATTAGTGATATGGCCAAAGTTTGGTAGATCTAGTTTGACAAGTTCAAGAACCTCCTTTAAAATATCCATTTCAATAAAAGAATATCTTATATGTAATATATATAAAATGGAACCGAGTACCTAAAAACTTTTTTATAATTAAGTGTAAGAGGTTCGAGTTTAGTGTAAGAGGTTCGCCTTTAAATGAGAAGTTCGATTACCAGCCATTCAATTTTTATACATAGTTTATTAAGTTCTATATTAAAAATTTTACCCATAGTAGAATTAACCGAATGATATAATATTTATATTACGTTATTGCAGATATCCTATAATTGACACAATGTACATTCTGCTCTCATCATTTTTGTTTTCATTATTCTCATCGTTTCGCTTTTGTTTTATTTTCCTAAATGTTCATCACAAAAGATAATATTATCAAAATGACAGCTTTAATGATAATATCTAAAGATGCTAATATACCATCACTATCATTACAATACTCAATATCCTTCAAATATCCTTTCGGAAAATTAAAACAAAGAAAAAACCCAAAAAAAAAAAAAAAAAATTTAAAAGATTCCTAAGAGGAATATTGAAACAAGTGGATTATCAACGATAAAAATGTTTAATAGGCTCATTACTATGAAGCGATTGTATAATATTTAGAATAACAAATAATGTTTTTATGTTAGAGAATAAATATAATGTATATTATATATATGGATGTATGAGAGAATAAAAAAAATTTAAATATACATATATATAATTGTAGTATATATAAGTATTTAAGGACAGTATTGTCCTTATATAGAAATATCAAATATATTGTATCGAACTTATATCGATGTATTAACCCACTGAACCACCGAGGCACCTGTAGTGTACATTCAAATATATTTACTTTAACGTATCGGATTGAAACCACCTTGCGTAATAAAGTGATTTGCAAATATTTTTCAATTGAATGCAAAATTAAACCCTGATTTTTAACAGGCCTCTACTTCGGATTCGAATTAAGATCGTATGGCTTTCTTAGACAAAGTTCAATAATTAAGAGGGGGTATATTTGGAAGAAATTTATAGGGTTTACTTTTCATCCAAATTATTTATATGCATAATTTTAAAATGCGAAGATATTATAATTTATACAAGTGAAAGTATAAGCAAATGAAATAAAGGCTTGAAGTAGTAAAGCACAAAAACTGACTAGAGAAAGTAAGTCACTCCCATCACAATCTGATCTCAGTTCTTTTTTTAAAAATGTTTGCTTTTAGTATTTTCGGTTTACATTATCAAACTCACTTTCAAATATCTTCAATAATTATATATATATAAACAGAAAAATTGCCTTTAGTATTTTGCTCAAGACTGTGTTTGTCATAGTAAAAATTTCCATTCAATTTAATTTTTATTAGTATTTAAGACTTTTATATTTTTTTTCGGTCTCAATTATTTTAATTTAATGATGAATATTTAAAAAAATAAATTCAGGGGGAATTGGGATGAAATTCGGAGTAAATTCGGAAGTAAAATAAAAATAATTGAAAGCAATTAAACACCTATTAAGCTTTTTAATTGACTTGTAATTTTTTATTTAATTTGTTTAATTATAATGTTATTAGGACAACACCAGTTTGTATAAATTTCATCTTATAGATTTGTTGTAACAGTATATATATAATAAATTGTTTTTTTTTAAGATTTCAAAGAAATGAACCTTTAAAGTCCAAGATATCCAATTCTATTAAAATTATTTGAATATGCAATTGCTTATCTTCGTAATATACACAAGTCTTAATAACATGTTAAGAGTTCAGTGACCTACATTTTTCCTTGAAAAATTTTTTTCATATATATATACTAAATTTAAAACCTACCGCTCAAATATTTTAAAATGTTGTAATAAACAAAAATTCCTTAAAACATAAGTACTTGAGACATTTAAAGTACAACAAAATATTTAAAACTATGCACTATATGTAAGTACCTCCTATAAATATGCAATAATATTAAAGGGGTACCTAAAAAATTATATATTCAATGTAATTTCAGTACATTTTAATAATACAATATATTATGTATTGTATAAACTCAATATACTTAGAAACCTATTAATACACTGACTTTTCTATTTTACAAGTACATATAAGTTTGCAAAAAATCGAAAAACTAAGAAATAAAAAAAGAATAATAACAAAACTAAAAAATATTTTTTTAGAAATTTTAATTTTTAATAAAAATAAAATGAAATCCTTTAAAATCCCATTTTTATAACATTAAATTTTCCAATTTCATATTGTAAAATTTTATAATACAGGATATCCATCATCAGTACATTATTACATATACAAATAAAAAAAGGATAAGTAATATTGTGACCAGCAAAATGACCGCAATATCTACTTTTTTTTTTAATTATATACTTTTAACATAAAAATTTTTAGACTGAATCCATAGAGCGTGGTGTTCCGTTGTATTCAAATTTTTAGATTAAACTTTCAAGAATTATATAACTGTAAAACGCGTAATATCTAACGGTTTGAAACTAATATAGTAACATGAACCTTATTATTTGTTAAGGTAAAATAAAGCTTTAATCTAATATCAAAAAATTCACAATAATCTTTAAGATTTGTAACCATTATATTGCAACTCCTAACTACGATTCATATAATAACAGTAAATACAAATTTATTACAATACTTTTGCTGATCACTGTACTAAAGAAAAATTGTACAGAAATGCATACAGAAAACTGAATAAATCCTGTACAGTTGTTTTATAAAAAAAAAATTTCCAATTTGATATCCTTTATAATCGTACAAAACTAAAGTATCAAATCAAAGTAACAAAACAATAAAAAAAATACAACTAAATTTTCAAAATTCCAATTCATCTTCAGTTATAATTTTTTTTTTTTTTTTTTTAAATAGCAACAGTATGTTACAAGGAGCGCATTACATTTAAACTCCATTAAGCTTAAACGATTTTCTTTTATATATTATAACAAATAAACTCATATTTGTACATATTTATATATTTAATATTACATAGTTATGTATAAATTTATATAACTGTTATAAGATTTAATTTTTTGAAAAAAAAAAAAAAATACCTACATGGAAAATGTAATTTTCAAAACAGGAAAAATGAAAATTCTTTTTGTGAGTCAAAGCTCTTTTAGGTTTTAAATGAAATACGACATACATAAAAATTACATAATTTTAGGAGGAAAAAAAAAAAAAAACATTAATATATTATATAACAATGTATATTCTATATAATCCATTTTTACAAGTTGGATACAAACAAACACATATATTAAATTCCGTTAAATATAAAATCAAAGAGTTAAAGTTAAAATTCGGGGTCGAAATCGAAATATTAAAGGTTGAAAAGTTTTTATATCCTAAAAGTATGCAAGAAAAATAATTTCATATCCTAAACGTATGCAAGGAAATATAAAATTTTTATTTATATTATGATTATCTTGTATTTAAGAGTTCGGTCAATTCAAAACGTTTTCAGATTTCTTACGACATGTCTTTTTATAGCTTATATAAAAAATCTAAAGGGCTGGACAAAAGCTCTGAGACAAAAAAAAACTTGTTTTTTAACTAGAGCGTACAAATCACATTCTATCATCATTTTTTTTTTCATTTTCCAACAATGTTTTGAACATTTTCGAATCCAAATTACTTGATGAAAATATATAGGTACCTACTTTAATTTTATATATAGTATTTACTATTTATTATTACATTTCTATACTACTCGTACTTATATAAGAAACTTAACATATAATACAAACAACTTACCTATTTTCTTTAATAAATTTTAATAACTTCCTTTTTAAATAAAACAAAAAAAAAAAAAAAAGAACGATAAAATTGCAATTTTTAACAGAAAAATCACGTGAATTTATCCAACATTACGTATATTGTATTATATTCTACCATGTTGTGCTCCTTCTCTAGAGAACATATTCTTTGTACTATATCTCTATATACAGTCATATTTGTAAAGGACACTCCATACCATTTTCAATTTCAAAAAAAAAAATTTTTCTGTACTTAAACAATAAAATATTAAAAACAAATAAATACAAAGGATATGAAACAATACATTGAAAGGTCCTTTATCCCGATCCCTTTTAAGCCGCTATCAAATAAAAGAACAAGTAACACAATTTACAAAAAAAAAACAAAAACTAAAATTCAAAATAGCGGAAACAGGAAATACCTGCAAGACTGTTCTAATGGAACTTTTTTTTTTTTTACTATGCAGTAATCATTTTATGATATTTGTGTGTGTGTAATTGTGTATGTGTATGAATGTCTGCCATATAAAAAACATTTAACAAAAAATATTGCGTTTACCTTTCATAAATTTATATAGAACGTTTCTCCACAATATATACTAATTCTTTGTTTAACAATTGAAATTCAAAATGAGAGTAATATAAATTCAGGGCTTAACTCAGGGCTGAGACTGTGTCAACTGTGGGATACTCGGACAAAGATAAATATATTTAAAAACCAACCTCGGCAATATAGTTTAATAAAATAGAGAGTCCAGAGATGCACAGTCTTTATTAGATCAATATAGATAAAGAACAGAAGCTGTATAACAGTTATGAGAACTTTTAGTTATTGGATTTTAGCGTGAATGGATGAATGGAAAATTGATTAATTCTGTACCGACCCTGATTTATTCTGAGCTAGTTTCACTCCTCCTCATATCGCATCTCCTGAATAGCGTCGATAACGTGGTGGCAGATTTAATATACCCTTCGAGCTCATGGTTCGCCTACATGTATAACAGTACCAGAGTAGTATGATTCAAAGAGTTAGAAAAGAGTTATAAGAGGTTTTCTTTGAAGTACTGTTTTAAAGGCCCATTTTTATTAAAAAAAAAACAAATAAACAAAGAAAATTTGAAGAAATTTTTTTTTTTAAATTCTTTTGTTTTTAAAACAATTATAACAATTATTTGAAATTATACTTTAATTTTATATTATATAACAGAACTAAAATTTAATACATTTTTATTGTTGCAAAAGGTTTATTACTTTTTTAGATGACCTCATCTTACTTTTTATTTTGTATTATATTAAACTTTTATAACATAATGATATTTAAATAATATAACCTCAATGACTTAAAGGCGAAACTAAAGTAATACAAGAATTATTACAGATATAAATTTGTTTAAACAGAGGGAAATTGTTTTAAGATATTAATGTAGGTACATGTTTATTTTATAAGTACCTAATATTATATAATATTAAAAAAATTCAATTTATCATCCACAATTTTTATACTACATTTAATCTTTATTATGATAATTTTATAATTTATTTGTAATTGAAAATTATTTTTTATTAATTTAAATTATTTAAGAACTGTTAAAATATGTTAAATATCCAAGAGAACATGCAGTTAACTATTAAGGAATACGTCCCACAAACAATAAAGCAGCAAAATATTTTATATTGAAATATGAAGCAATACATCTCAATTTTTGGAATAAGGGTTCAATACATTCCACAAATAATAACGCAACAAGAATATGAAAAAGTAATACAATACATCTCCACAATATAAAATAGTGCTGCAATAAATTCCACAAGATATAGTGTAGCAATATATTTCACATAGAATAGGATAGCAATATTTTCCACAATAAGGAATAAGGTTTCAATACATTCCACAACAAATAGTCAAACAATATATTTCAGAAAGAATAATACTGCAATATATTTCATAAATGCACCGCATTCCACAACAAGCAATTGCAACATATTCCACAATATATTAAAGTTTCGCAATAGAATTCAAACAGATGGGATTTTAACAGATCCGATATCATAAACATCAAAGTCTCAAGTCAGAAACTATCTAACAATAAATAACGACTCATGTATAGAACATTATTGAATCCATCATATATTAATAATTGTTGAGCAGTTAATTAATTAAGGAAATGCCAAGACTAAAACCTACGAATTGTTGTGGAATTATAATATCATTTTCTATGGCAATATTTCAAAAGTTTTTACTCCAGGACTAACTTTCCATCTTAATTTAAGAAATCTTTATTAAAATTCAAGGGCTATAAATTCATCAGCTACAAAAAAAAAGAGAATATTTTCATTGGGATGAATTTCATATACCTGCAACTTAATTCCAGGTACATGAAATTTGATTGGATTTTCTTGTGACTTCATTAGCCACTTAATATACTACATAATTGGTTTTCTAAAAGCTCATAACATTCTAATTCTTAATGATTTTTAATGTTACATTGAAGTTAAAATTTAAACTATTTTTACTTTGTGTAAAACTCTAAAAATCGATCATAAAAAAACATTACTTTAATCTTTTCAGTATGTTCTACTCAACCTATTAACTCTTAACTTATCGTAATAATCATAATACATCACTTAAACTAATGGAAATTTTACTACCCTATCATGTCATAAAATTTCATGTAATGCAAAAAAAAAAAACCAAAACTCATCTAATAAAAATTAAAATTACACAAAACAGGGAGAAAAAAAACACCCCCGTTTTTTTTTTGATTAATGATCCAGAAGATAATATCCATCAATTCACCCATTCAACTATTTTAATTCCATTGTAATTTTTTTTTTTGTGATAACTCCCACATTTTCTTCTTTGACCTTTATAAATTTCAAATCCTTTATCATCATTTTGATTTTGTAACTAAAACCTAAACTTAAGACTATGAAATTGAAATAATGGAACATTTAAAAAAAAAAACATGTAATGAAACAAAATTAAGTCGATGCAATGGACTTAGTACTACCCTTTAACTGAAAAATTAAATTACTAATTACACGAACCCCCATTTCAACTTAACTCAGCAGCATTAAGCAAACAGGACAGAACTTCTACCGAACTACCCGAACTATCTCTGTATAGTTGATTTCAAATTTAAAATACACAAGGAGAATAATAAGGAACGTTCTTGTATTAAATTTGAAATTTCATATTTTATTGGATCGAGAGATCCGCTCGTTTGGCCTTAATTTGATCAAAAGCTTCTAGAATCCGAACCCATGGTATAATTTCGTTCATTTTCGGCCTTTATCCTCGCCGGACATCGTTTAACCAACTCAAGAGATGGACCATGAGCAAAAATATATATACTTTTCTTTATCTAGTTACAAACACAGTTTCAAAAGTCAATGTACTCTTATACCCTTTTTGCACGTAGGCTATAACAAGCATAATATTGGTCTTCTTATTTCCAAATTTAATTGAGAACTAGGGCCACAACTATCGAAATTTCGCTTTAGATTCCCCTCTTTGTTCCTATTCTAATTAAAAATAAAGCTTATATGCTTCAATTCAAATTCCCCAATTTTAATGCTTTAATTTTGTATCATTCAATATTCAATATTCTGGTTAACCCCGCTTTTAGACCTTCTCTATTAGATCCTTTTAAAAATTTAAAATTTTTGTAAAAAATTTAAAATTTTGTGTAAAAAATTTAAAATACAAAAATCGGTCACCAAATAACTGATGAGAAGGTAACTTACCTTAGGCTAGAAGCAAAATACCATTATACTTATCACTACATACTACAAAAAAAGTTGAATAAAATGACTTTAATGTACAGTAACAATGTTGAGTCATTTTATTGTCAATCCGTTGGATGAAATCACATAAAAAAATCCCTTTTAAATCTTAATAACATGTTCATTATCATATAATTTTTTTTTTTATATCATAAACATCATTTTCTTTTGTTATTTCCATTTGTCTTTATGTGATAATTTTGTAACATTATTGTTTCATCATCTTTTATCTCTTTTTATCACATTCATTTTTTTATCATTTTTCATTTATTATCCCTGTCTAATAATCCTCGTAAACTTATAAGGAAACAATCTTAGTTTTGTATCCTATCTATAAAAATTTTTTCTAACTTAACTATCTAAGGAAGGGCACAGACAGTATTTTATAGAATGAAGGTATACACGCATACATATAGAAACCTATGTTGATTAAATGTATATTCAACCCAAATACTTCTTTATTATTTATCATATTTTTATTTGGTCCTATTTTGCTATAAGTTTGTATATGTGTATATAAAATATTATGAATTTTATTAGGCTATTATAAATTAGGAGACAATAATGTGTTAAGGAAAAAGGACGAAACTATAATATTGTTATATTAAAATATCTCATTTGTACCTATAGATAGTTTTGTTTTTCTTGATTCTGGAATATCAAACTTATT
The DNA here is from genome assembly GCA_963082915.1 of Dolichopus griseipennis. NCBI lineage: Eukaryota > Metazoa > Arthropoda > Insecta > Diptera > Dolichopodidae > Dolichopus > Dolichopus griseipennis. Next base: position 8,138,854 of record OY720444.1, read on the forward strand.
GAAAAAAAGCGAAAAAAGGAGAAAGGCTCTGGTAATATATTTGCCACAATCGAAATAAATAAAGGAACCCTTTTTCACTCTCATCTGATCATAATACAGGATTGGTCGTTTTGCGCCACCTTGAATAACAAGTAGAAACGTCTTAGATTTTTTATATTTTTCATAACTTTTCGTAATTTTTGATCGCTGTTCTGTTGTGTACTGTTCCATTTCGAATTCCCTAAGTTTTCTTCACAAAATTCTGAAACAAAAATAATAAAATATAAATACATTTAAAAAATTATAAAAAGCAAAGATATACCATGACGCCTACTACAAATAATTTTGTAAGCAATATACTTATTTACATAGTAAGTTTGTAGTTTACGTTACAACGATCCTCCAGAACAGAGGGTCCACACTATTCCGCTTTTCGGAATGTCTACAAAGTACTTGTGCGTTAAATCTTATAATTTTCACTTACTAAATGCAAGAAACTAGAAGTGCTGGAACTGGTTTTGGTGAGTTTCTGTATTCAGAGAAATTTTAGAGGAGAGCTCAAAATTAGGGTTGCCCCTCTTTCTAGAATATAATAGTTTTAAGATATAATTTTTACAAAATTCTCCAAAATTATAGAAAAATGTCTCGAAATATTTGGTGGCTTTTTACATATGAAAAAATCCTTAAAGTTTAATACAACTTGTGGGACTTCTTCAATTTTTGAGAACTTTTTTCATACAGCTGTCCTTTAGTATATTCCGTAGTGGATTAATGAAATTCTACCACAATTAAATTCAATCAGAAAACAAATTTCTTCTGAGACTTTTGACCTTATACCTAATTCTAGGTTTATATTTTTTTTTTATTCAAAATTCTATCCAAAATTTATCCAAAAAATAATGTTTTTACTACTATTCAACAAACAATGAAACAATAAACTACTATCCTGTCATTATACCTAATAAATACATCAAACATATCTTTGACAACATATGTTTTTATAATATATATATATTATTACGTAATAGTGTGTATGTTTGTGTATCAAAACAGATCTTCTTTTTCTTACCAAAGAAAAAAGCACCAAACCATATGGAAAACAAAACATTGTGTTGCAGAGTTAGCAAATATTTTTAACAGATAAAATAAAAATCTTTTGAGATATTATACACAAACATATGTATGTACATTCACTTCTACATATAGTATATACGTATGTAAAATAACAAAAATTCTTTTAAAGTCATTCAAATTCTTTTCAATAAGAATTTCTTTGGTTTTTTTTTTTTTGCATTTGACACATTACAATAATTATTATTCAAAGACAACGGTACAGATTCACAGACATACTTACATATATAATATTTATTTAGATATGTGTTATGTCTCCTTACACAAATAATGGGAATAAGTACAATATAGGTTGCACTATGTATATGTGAATCGTACGGTTGTTTTAATAAAATCTAAAAAATATATTTCAAAATTTTCTAATATGGGGAAGGGGTGGAGTGTTGTGCAGTGCAAAAAAATATACTATTATTATTATTATTATTATTATTGTTATTATTATTATGTGATATGATATATAAATATTTATTATGATTTTTTGATTTTATTTCTATAAATACAGAGTGTTTCAATAGCATCACGAAATCACAAGTTTTATTCTTTCAAAAGGAATTATATAAATTTTAAGAAGCAACTGTCATCTCTTATTTATTTTAAATGAAGATTCAGAAAACTTCCTTACCTATCTCATTTGACACCTAATTCCTAGAGGGTTAAAAAATTAAGTTGATTATTTTGCAAATATTTTCAAATAACGGTAATATATTCCAAAAATTATTTTAACCGTTTAACCGGGTTTAAATATTATTGAAAAATAAAGATAATTCTAAATATTGCCTTATTTGAATATGGGGTCCTATAATTCAGGAAAAAGTTTTAATTTACTTTATTAATTTATTAAATTTCTTTTGCAAAAAAGATCCCATGTAACGGGAGATGTTGATCTTTCCAAACTTTTGACAATCTTTGACTGTTTTAGTAAAACTATATTTCAATATAGGATAATATACTTATCCATTTAATCTGCTTTTTAAATACTTTTTTTTGCATCTCTAAGGCATGTTAATTTTTTTTCGAAATTCTCACCCTGTATTGCCCTACAGTTAAAAGCCGCTTAAAAAATATATTTATGTTCTAGATCATTCTGAATATCTTACAAGGGACTATTAATTAAAATAAATTAGACATTTATTAAATTCTATTTTAGACCAAATGTGTAACACCTTGTATAAATAGACTTAAACTGCACAAAATATGTTAAAACATATTATATTACATATAAAAAAAAATATTAGAATTTAACTATTATAAAAAAAATGGCATAACAAAGACTGTATCATGATAATGCTACAGTTTTTTTTTACTTATATGAAAAAAAAATCTCTATATAAATCTTTTCTATCTCTTTTTTTCCTTCTTTTATTATCTCTTTCTTATCACATATTCTTGCATATTTCTTATATTGTCAAAATTCATCGAAGCATAGTGTTATCAAGCTAGCTGACCAAGCTAAAAAATAACAAATAAGAACTTAACTAAACAGTTAAACTAAAGTTAAACCAAAAAATCATTATACAAAATCATAAACAAAAATAGGACTCACATACGACCTCACACAAACAAAATCTTATAATATTTTTATTCTCTATGTAAGAAAAACTAAAAGTTATAAATCTTTTATAATCTTCTAATAGAATTTTCATTCTTCAAATAACCAAAAAAAAAAAAAAATTTCAAATCCTAAAGGCACGAAAGGATATGAAATCCTATCCAAAAGTATTTGATTCCTTAACAATATATAAGTTTGAGTAAATACGTGTGTGAATGTGTAGGAAATATAAATTTATACCCCACAACACCAACATGATTTTTCTTGGCTTTCCAGTTGGCTCTATTTTCAATATAGAAAGATAATATTGAGATTAATATATAATATAACATTAAACATGGAATATATTAGAACATGTAACATAGAACATATAACATGTAACATAGAAAATATAACATGTAACATAGAATTAATATTATATTTAATATAGGTTAAATAAAATCATGAAATATATAACATGTAACATAGAATGTATATAATTTAACATAGAGTATATAACATGTAACATAGAATAAACACAATATTTAACATAGACTAAATAAAAACATGAAATATACAACATAATGCATGGAATATAAAATATTTAACATAGAGTATATAACATGTAATTTAGAATGCATAACATGTAACATAACATATATAGCATGTTGCATTGAACCTATAACATGTAACATAGTATATATAAAATTTCAAATAGAATACTTAGTACTTAAACATAGAATACATTACAGTTGACGTAAAATATATAAAATATTTAACATAGCATATAAAATATTTAACATAAAATATATAACATTTAACATAGAATAGAATATTTCATACAAATATTCAAAGTTGATCGTTTGAAAATCTTTTTACACAAATCGAATCTATGTTTCAAAAGAAATTACCAAAAAAGAAGATATCTTTGAAAGGAAATTGTAGATAAAAGAAAATTTTTAAAATATATGTAATAAAATATATAAAATCTGATAAAAGAATAAATGATGAAAAATTGTTCAATATGTTTGGAAAATGAACATGTGAAATATGTGAAAATGGATATGCTGAATCGTTCTTTTTTTTTGCCTTTTATTGTAATTATTATCTTCCTTTTGATTGTAATCTTGATAACATTTCACATCATAAATTTTGAATAAAAATAAGAAAATATAATAAAAATAGATATATCAGTTTCTAAAATATTTTGATGCACTAGATGTTTTTATACAGATACAAACATTATATAATGCAGGATTTTAAAAAAATTTTCCATTTGATAAGTTTTTTATTCAATTTTTTATTTAAAAAGAGTTTGTAAAATTCAACTTGAAGACAGATAAAACCTATGCAGATTTTGAATTTAAAGTTTTTAAAATTTTATTATATCCAAAATAAAATAATCACATTGTTAGTTTTAAAGTAGTGAATTAACAAAGTAATATAATAATAATAATATATTAGATATTATCCAAGGGCTAGTTAAACTTTAAAATATATATGTTTCTTTAAATTATTATGTATTTTATTATATGATTGTCTCAGTAGAGACTGTATAGTAGACTGTGTCAACCGTATGATCGTTTACTTTTGGCAAAATTTTAAACACATAAAAGATGTAGGACGGACAGACGGACGGACATCCACAGCTAGATCAATTTACTTTTCGATTCTGATTCGATAAATACCATTGAATCTATATCTTACCCTCCTTCCATTCTTCTCTGCATCACAAACGTAATGGAAAATTTAGTATACTCTTTTAACCCATTGTCTTACGGGTATTTCCTCTGATCTCAAATGGGTCAATCTGTTTGTATTGTGAAGGCTATTGTTAAAATCAACTACTAGATTAAATGTTCATATTGCATATTTGATTCCTGACGAAAATATGAGCATAATAACACTGAATTTCCCTTCTGCACATTGCTTCCCCTGAAGATTTTTTATTTAGTTACACTTAAAACAAACAAATTAATTAAAACTATTTTATTTTTACTACCCCATAACTATACATCAAAATAAAATCAAAATAAAAAACTTTAATTATAAAATACATCATTATGAATGTTAGTTTTTTTATATCTTAATTTTAATTTAAAATTAAAAAAACAAATTATAAAATTTTAATTAAATATTAAAATTTAATTATAACAAATAAAAAACAAACACTTTATAAGAAACTATCAAAAAATAAAAACTTACTTTATTAACTCAAAAAAATAGGTAAACAAATGTTAATATAAATTAAATATTATAACAGTTAAATGAAAATTATATAACAGTTTTTAAGATCACTTTGTCCAGCTGTTATTTTTGTTTTTCTGAGTGTATAAAAAACTTCCATACCGTTTGAAATAAAGCAGTGAAACTTTCTATATAATTAGGTACATATACACATAAGTTCAGACTTGGAGCCAGCTCAATTTTAGTTAGCTCATAATTTGAGCTTTACATATATACAGGTAGCTCAAATGTTGAGTTGAGCTTGAATTGAGCGCGACTCAAATCAGTTAAAATTTATTTAATTCACTAGATATGCAAAATAATAGCACATGAGCATTTAAGCATTATCATTGAAATTTGCAATATTATTGAGCACCACATAGAGCTTTATTATTACATATGTTCGCCATTACCAAGAATTGAGAACTGGACTATTAAGTATTAGAGCTCCAAATAATCAAGATTGATAATAAATATGTTAATTTAATAAAAATTCAATGAACTTGATCTGGTTTGAATTGCGCTCAACTCACACTCAACTCAAAATTTGAGTTAGTTCAACATATGATCTTATGTGTGTAGCTCAAACTATTTTAAGAAAAATTATTATAAAATTAAGGAAATGTGCTTTTTTAAAAATCTTTAGTTCTATTTTTTTTAATTACTTGTTTCATATTCTTTTTAATAAAATTACATTTGATGAGTTTTACCGTTATAATAAACAAACGAATAAAAACGATTCATGTCTTTCCCCACACCAATAAAAAAAAACTCTCATTTTATATGAGCCATAATGATAATGAAATGTTTATTTTTTGGTTTTTTTTTTTTAATCAATCTTTAAAAAAATTTTTTAACTTCATATTTTGTATTTTTATTTTAATATAATATTAAAAATATTTTACTATTTTGCAGATACATCTTTTAGATACTTTTTTTTTTTGAAGTAACAGTAGAAAAAATAAAAAAAAACTAATTATTATTTTATAATTCCATCATCATTACTCAAAATTTTAATACACTATTTTGCACCTGATATACTTACTTAACAAACACTATATCTTTAGTTTTTATTTTTTTAAATTTTTATTTGAAACTTAAACCATAGATGATAGATACTTTTTAGTTTATTTTACAAAATTCTATTGGGATATTTAAAAAGTGATGTTAGAATTATTTTACAATCCACTTGTCATCTCATTTTCTTCACCAATCTCACCTTTGTTTTACAAAAATCCGTATTTGGTTCCTTATTCCGATTCCGGAAGATTGGAAATTTTGCTATTAAAGGCCATGTCTTGATTAAATAGAATTAAATGAAGAAAATGGAGAAGTTGTGAGGGCACACTATAATAAAGTCTTCAACGCGTAGTTTTAGAGATTATTCACCAGCTCATATAAATAACAGAAAGCAAAGTTACTCCTCTGAATCTTTAGTACTCTTATACTATAGTATGTATTAGTTCTATATAACTCGGCCATCTCATTATTTAAATAACTGAATAAGTCCCCCCACCTCATAAAATACCTTAATGCTTTGCATGCCTTAATAAAATCATCCTTTTTGAGACCATAAATACTCGGTCTTCAATATTCTTTTAAGATTTTAAAAAACAGACTTGGCTATGCATCAAAAAAAGAAGCTTCAGATATACTGAAAGTTATATAACATCCTTATTGAAATACCCTTATATAAAATTTTATTTTTAATCATTTGAGCTTGTTTTCTATTTGTATTTTGTTTTTGTTTGTTCGTTTGTTTCATTTGTTTGTTTTTTTCATTTTATTGTAGTTGATGATGTTCGCATACAGACTCTTGTTCTTCTGTACTTGTTCCTCTTGTTGTTGTACATTTTAATTAAACATTTATTTTGTTATTATTTTTCCTATTTTTTAATATTGTTCTTCCTTTTGTGTACAACAATTTCGTCTTATTAGCGGGATTATACCGTTATATAACAATACAATAGAAATTATATACCGTTATATATTTTATATAGTAATATTACTATATATTTTTGCTATTTTTTTGTAAACACTTTAACGGTAATTTCTTATAACCTGTACATTGAAAATAAATGAAAAAGTTACCGTTATTTGCAGAATATAAGATTTTTTAAGTACCATTAAAAGCTTTTTTATTTTTGCTATTTTTGTTTTTACTATTTAATTGTTTTTATAATTTTTAAGATTTTACAGTTTTGTTTTTTTTTTTTGTTGTCTTTCATGTAAAAGTAGTAAATTGTTTTACCGTTATTTTATTGTTATTAGTTTTTATTTTATCTTTGTTTCTAATTTTATTTTTATTGTAAATTTACAAAAAAAATAAATAAAAAATAAAATTAGTATTATTAAGACAAGATACTAAAAAGAATGGAAGAAAAGGAGTGCTGGAAAACCCCAAGGGTTTTTAAAAAAGCACATTTCCAAAATTAGGTAATGTTGCATTATACTTTAGTAACTAAGTTGGACCACAACAGTTTGGAAGATATAAGAGCTCAAGACATTTGCAAAAATTGAGTTTCGCACATGTATAAATTATAAATACCGTATGGCAATTGGCAACCCTATAAATTATGTTAAATATATGTATTTATAAAACTACTAAAACAGCTATCGTTTAGAGTTTCCAAGTTGAAATATATATTATATAGAGCTCTTATGAATTTTGCGGGCGGGGCCTTTTCCATGAATTTAATTTTGTGTACCACACCACCTAAAGTTAAAATTTTTTTTTGGTTTTCGAACTTTTTCGAATTTATTTTGTGATATGAACCGGCGAACGGACGGAGTGAAACTATATAGGCACATTTTTTCAAAATTTTTTGAAAATGTGTTTAAAAAAACCGGAAGTAAAAAGGAAAATAATTCTTTTGAAGAAAATTTCCTTTAAATACAAAAAAGAAAATTAAGAAATTATTTAAAAATAATAAAAAATTAAATATTTATTTTACAATCATAGTTGAGTTGCGTCTCCTTAAATTTATCTCTTAACATTTACTACAATCTACAAAGGATTTTCATTGAATTCAAATTCCGCCCGTGGAACCCTCACTCCTTTTGTTATTCGGTGTAATAGTTTGAAGTTCTCTTCTTTTAAATATGCAGTTCTTTACAAAACTGCAAAAAATCTAGATTCTATTGGATACCATCAGTTATATTCAATAAAGTTTTTCGATTTTATCAAATGAATCATAAATTAACGTTCAAAATATTCTTTCTTCGAATTTTTGTCGCCCCGGTTCCTTTCCCTGGTAATGAATTTTATGGAAGAGGGAAGGCAAAAGGGGCATATAGTGATGGACTCCAAATAATAGACATGTATTTCTTTGCTTATGACCGATGAAAAATAAAAAGAGACTGAAGTCTATTTAATTGTAAGTTTAGGTCTGATAGGACTAAAGGTAAAGGTATATAGGAATATGTTTTCATAGAATTACGGCCTTCTATTTAAATCCTAATTCCTTGAAAATTTAATCGTCATATTAAAAGCTCCTTTTTAAATTATTTTTCTGTTCTGGATGCTTCAATTCTAATTAGGGAACTCAAAATTAAAGCTCTCTTTTTGACTAAACATAAATTTACCCCTTACAGTAGATGCGAACATTTGGAATAAGTCGATACGTATGATCATATACAATTAGCCATATCCAAGTTTGCATTTAAAATAAGAAAATTCTACAGTAATTCAATTCTCCAAAGTTTGATATAATACAGGGATAACACAGAAAGATACACTATTTACCTATATTAGAATACTCATGAGGAAAACTATTAAAGAAAACTGAATAGAAAATTTAAGTAAGAAAAAAATCATGCATTTTTTATTAAAACACGTTTTGTTTCCCATCTTAAGAACAAGAAAATATTTCCATATAGATGTGAATTTTATTTCCCTTGTTCTATCTTTGATAAATTTTTGAGGACATTCTTGGGAATTCTACATGCTATTATCAATTTTTTTTTAACTCGACTCTTGTTAATAAACGTAGGTGCCATTAGAAATGAAATAGAAAGAAACTATAATAGAAACTATATTTTCCAGTATTGTGAGGATTCTGAGGGTTATGTTCTTTCCGGTTTACCCAGAGAGCACTAGCACATTTGTGAGAATTATACTCCATCGTTAGGACATATGTAGGTTTTGATAGTTATTGGAAAGATCGCTGCGATGAAAATGTGCTTTACAACGGGAAAGAAGAATTGGGTAAAAAGTAATTTAATTTTAATTTTATAACTCACAGATATGACACAAAAAACATTTCAGAATTCAGATAAACGCTCCAAACATTGTCTGGGAAATCTAACACAATTTTTATTGTGAGACTTTTAATCATCAAAACTAAGCCAATTACATTCATACTCTACTGATCTTAAATATTAATTAAATAAACACTTTAATGACATAAACCACTTCCTTCTTTAATCAATTTAAAAAAAAACTGATATTTTATTAGATTAACTTACAATAATTTTTCAATTAAATTTTTTAAATTCCATTAAACTTTTTAATTATTTTATTAGAATAAACTTTTTGATTAACTTAAAAAGAACTTTGTCATCATTCATTAAACCACAAAAAGTTTAACAAAAAAAGATTTTAAAAATTAGTTTTAGAAAAACTTTTTTAAACTGTAAGATACCTTATATATAACAATTTCTTCTTTCTTCTCAAGTTCAGTGACAACAAAGTAATAATAAAGTAGATTATTATATTACTACTAGAAACGATTAAGCTGGGAATTTCCAATAAATTATCTATAATTAAATAATTATAAATATATTTAAAACATTATTTTTAAATAAAAATGAAAATAAAAAAATTTAAGGAAACCCTCGCTTGATTTCTATTTGAATCCCTAGAATCTACATTAGTTTTGGGAAGAAAGAGGACTATCAATTATGGACTATCAACAAAAATCTATTCCTTCAAGAAAACGGCTTCGAATGAACATAAGTAACACCCAGTGCATGAGAATCAACACCATAAACCAAATTCATGCAGAATACCCATAAATTGAAAAGGTATCAGAATTTAAATACTTGGGCAGATGCTAACAACCACAATAGTGGTAAAAGAACCTAGAAGAGACATAAAACACGGAATAGCAATAGCTGCGATCGACATGGAAGTCAATACAAATAGCATGTAGAACAAAAATTAGAATCTTCGAGGCGTGCGTCAAATCCATGCCATACGAAAACGAAATATGACTTGTATCTAGAAATAATCTACAGAAATTACAAGTCTCTATCCCATAATCTGGCTATGAAGAATTATGAATGAAGGCCTTTGAGTAATGATATGGCAAGAGCTGTACCAAAATAAGAAAGAAGAAGAAGCTGTGGGTTGATCACATTCTAAAGTACACAACGACATCAGTGGCACCCCAAGCTCTGGAAGTGATATATTGGAAGAAAAACCACCTGTAGAAAAGCAGTATAAAAAAAAAAAAAAAAGAGAATGGCGCAAACAATATTTCCTCAGAAAAATTTCAGAATCTTCACTTATTTAAATGCTATTTGAACTCAAAACTGTCCAATTATTGAAAACTACTAACTAAAGCATCTGTTAATATTTTTCCAAAGTTTTTCATAAAACTTACTGCGGTATTTTTTCATTACTAGGTTTCAAGACTGCTTTTAAGCTAATTAATTAAAGATTCTAAAAAAATTTATTCTGAATAAAGCAGCATAAAGCAACTTTAAATAAAACCAAAATATACGATTCTATTATAATAGAAATTTTTGAGATACAATTCTATCAACGCCACCATACCCCGCCCTTATCCCGATTGCAATAATTTAACATATATACCTACTGCCATCAAAGTACTATAAAAAATTAAAATTTGAGACAAAACAAAATAGATAAAAAAATAGTAGGGTAGGGAGAGTAAAAAAAAAATTAAGATACGTACATTACAATCAAGAGGAAAAAAACTCCTAAGAAAAACTAAAGAAAATTAAGAATTTTCCTTTTTGTTTTGCATGCAACAAAAACCAAAAAAACAAGAAATTTTCAAATAAAACCACACAACAGAAAAATTTCATTTCTTTTATTCATTCTTTAAGAACAGTTATAGACAAAAATTCGTCAACAAATTCAAGTTAATGAATAATATATTTTCTTTATATCCCACTTTAGGGGAAAAATTTATTCCCACTTTTAGAAATTCGGAATGACTCGGGGCGAATGTTCGTGAAGATGCAAAACACGTCTGATCGGAATGATAGTGGCACTAGGTGGTATAGGTTTCAAATAAAAGTGAAAATACTTTTCCATGATCCACAAATGTGTATGTAAGGGAGAAGGAACCACATATATATGGTTCTTTCTACCATGATAAGCACTTTCAAATTAGTTGCTTTATGTTACAGCATAACATTTCAATATAGATTTACCTTTTTTTCTGTAATTTCCTTTCTTAAATCTTATGAATTCATTTTTGCAAGTTTATCCTAAAAGGAGTAAAGGGAAAGGAAGCATACAAGGAAGTAATCTAGAGAAGCTCTATAACCTTCCTTTGGGTTTGCCGACGAAATCGCCACCTCTGTCAATTACCAACTTTATGTCTTATATGATCTTATAAACAAGTGTATACAGTTTACATTTGAGAATAAGGATTAGGGACAATACAAGCAAGTCCTTTGGGTTCACCGACGAAATAATTACCAACTTTAAGATAAAGCCAACTCTCGAATAAGATCTTTACCACTCTAAAATGTAACTCTAAATGTAAACTTGTGGATAGGAATTAGGGATATAGAAAAAGGCAGCATACAAGGTAATCATCAAGCGAAGCTCTATTCGGAGGTATCCTTTGGGTTTACTGAAGAAATCCACACCTTTATGAATTGCCAACTTTAATATTATCCCTTTAAAACAACTGTAGTTTGTTCTTGTGGAAATTTGAGGGGATCGGCCAGCACACAAGGAACTTAAATGAGACATTTTTATTTAAAAAAAAAAAATCTTACACAATGCAATCACAAAATTGTAAAAAAAATTTTCCATATTTTTTTGCCAAAAAAAAAAAAAACAAAAAGTTTACAGATTCAAGGAAGTGAAATAGGAAAAAAAACCTCAAAAAAAAAAACATGAAAGTAAAAACACCTCATACTACCACAAAACACACAAATATATATATTATAATCCTTGAAAAATTGTTGTAAAATAAAAAAACAAAAAAAAAACAAAAACAGGACAAAAAGAAAAAGAGACAAAAAACAAAACAATTTCATGCAATTATCCTATTGTAAAAACAATGATATTGCTCATCTCATCTTTAAAAATAAAAAAACATATATATATATATATATACATATATATTTATAAATAACAACGACGACAACAACCTTAGGAAGGATACAATATAAATATTTACAAGAAAAAAAGAAAAGCAAAGCCACAACAAAAAAAAAAGTACATAACAAAGTGGTGGAAAATTAAGGATTCCTTTCAAAGATCTTTTTTTTTTATTTTTTTTTCTTCTATTCTTTTAAGTTTTTTTTTTCCCACAAGTATGCATGTATATTTGTTTATATGTTTATTTATATTTTTATTCATCAAATATTTATATACACTTATACATTTATTTGTTATGTGTGTGTGTTTGTAGAAAAAAATAGGCAAACAGCCTTTAATGTTTTTTTTTTTTTTTTTTTTTTTTATATTTTATTTGAATTATTTTTTGATTCTCAAGGATAACGAACAATAAGGATTCACCTTAAAACCTAAACATAAAAAAGGAAATAGCATAAGTACTAACTATTTAGAAAATTAAAAACAAAAAAAGGAAAATTGTAAACGTTTTTTAAATTAGAATATATATAGAATATTAATATTATTTTCAAGTAGTTTAATTGTTGACATTTTTTTTTACATCTTTAATATTTAAAAATAGTTACAAAACATTTGCAAAACCATGTTTCAAAAATTTAAGAATGAAAATGGGACAATGAAATTGAAGCAAGGATCTGGATCCGAATTTTGAAAAATTACTTGTAAACAGTACTTGGCATTATAACATTTGCTCCCGTTGCTCTTACGAGCAAAAACAGAGGAACAAAATTAGAAGGATCAAATTTAAGAAAGGATCTGTATCCGAATATTGAAGAGTATTTGCTATTTCTTTCAGCTTATTGAAAAATTCCTCAACAAACTGTGTATTGGGAATATTCTTCGATATTTTTACTCTAAAATATTGACTTCCTTCATATACACCGAGAACCATGAATTTTCGCTGAATTATGAGTTCTTATAATTGATTCTTAGATTTTCTATTATGTGATCTGAATATGTTGTCAAGATGTTCTATCAACTCCTCTTGAATAACTTCTTTTTATATCGAAAAAATGTACTTCTCAAGATTATTAAGAGGTAAACCCCTTTTACTACTTCACCACTAGATACTCAGCAGTCCGTTCGGAGTATTTTCCGTATTTTTGCACTAAGCCACATTTCATAAGCGTCCCATTTTATTCCCATTGGCCAACTTCATTGGGACCATGCTACACCTAAACTTAGATCCCTCTGGATCCTATGTTACTGTATATAATCAGTTTTACTCTATCATATTAAAAGTTAAATGATGCATAGAATCGTTTTTCATTTTTCAATCTACTTATATAGACTGTGTAATCATTTATTTACTTCAAAATTTAATTTAATAAATTGAGAACAAAATCAATATTGATAAATTTCATTTTCTTTAAACGCTAAAATTATCTGAATAAATCAAGTCATTTTTTTCGTACGTCCTTGAAATCGCTTTAAATAGACGCAAAATAAAATATTTAAAAATTAACTGAAATATTATATCAATCATTAAGATAAATGTTTTTATATTTCAAAATGGAATATAATTTGATGTAAAATTGAAGGATGTGTAAGTTTATTATAGAAATTTGAAAAAGAATATAAGATTGTGAAAAAAAGGGCTTTGAACTTTATTAATATTTCAAAGGACTCTAAGAAATTTCGTCCTTAAGAAAATTTTTTTTGTATTCTCTAGAAACAAAATCTCTAAGAAATAGCCTAACAGTTTACCTCGAACAGATTTAAAAATATTTATATTAAAATATTTCAAGAATTGCATACTTTCAGGCGTTTTTTTTTTTTTTTTGTACGTTTTTTCTGGTTATTTGATTTTATTTGTAATTGTTTTGTAAATGTGTTTTTAGGCCTTCCACTTTTCTTTTTCAGTTGAGGGCTTTTTTGGCGATCTCTTTGTTCCTTTTGGTATAGCATAGGACTATCACTTTACCTATTCCTTCTAAAATTCTTTCACTTCACTGCAATTCTAGTGTGCAAATAATTTCTGTTAGGTGTAAAACTATTCTATGCAATTTTTGTTTTTATTTTCAATCCACTTTTCTTCATCTCCAATAATTCCAGAATCCTATATTTTCCCAAATTGATTCCTAATAATGTTTTCCAATTCTTACCCACCGAGCTGTACATTTTTATCACAGATCCCATACTAAAGTTTGGTCATCCTAAAAAATGAGCTGTGGTTTTAGTGTGCAGCAGCTCCCATAGGTTGCGTTCGAAGCTTTCCATTTCATTAAAAAAAGAAAATTTTTGAACCAGGTCTTTCCAATTTTTTTTAGCCTAACCTTTTGTAGGCTTTCTCCTCCATATTATTTCCAGCCTCCCCACTCTCTTATCATTTTATTAAAAATTCTATTCTAACTACTGTATTCTTAATTAACTATTAAAACTTTAAATCAACTCAATGCGCCACAGAGTTCAAAAATTAAATAAAGATTAATTACGAATAGTTATTTAAATTTTGAATTAAACACACACACACTTACACATTTTTTTTAAATATGACTCCAATTTTTACACACAAAAAAAAAATCAAATCACTTTTATTTCAAAATTTTTTTTTTCCATTTTAAAAAAAACCGGCTAAAAAAATCATTTTTCATATTTTACAGTTATAAACTTTGTCCTTTGTTGTCATTTATAATTTTATTAAAAAAAACAGAGAGAGAGAGCATAGATCATGATAACAAAAACAGCAACAACAATAAAAACAAAAAAACATAACAATGCAATAAAAAAAAAAAAAATAAAAAACCTAAAGTCTATAAATTTCACTTTTATCACATATTTTATAAAATGGCGGCACATTTATTTTTATATTTATGACATTAGAATACTGTTATATATCTGTATATGTATTTATACGTGTATAAATACATATACATATAATATATAAACACTTATATAGAAACAAGGAACATATCTAATAAGTGAATTGAGAGATGCTGCAACACATGTTATATTCGAACAGCAACAGCCCAAAATATATCACATATATTTTTATAATTGATAGAAAAAGGGGTGGATTAATGATTGGGCAGGGGTAGACAACATTGAAATGTGCTATTTTTTTCACGTTATTAGATGGTTTTTTTTTTATACTTGTTTTACTTTTAACAATTTTAATATTGATTTATTTCCTAAGTTATAAAAAAACCAAAATATGTTGGTATTTGTACAAGAGAGAGGAGTTCAGAAAAGGGAAGAGTGCAGAGTTAAAGTGTTGCTACATTTATACAATTTTTTGCTTGATGGTACTTAATAGGAAATTCCTTATAAATAAAATTTAATTTTGAAAAAAAAAAGATGTAATATTAGAGATATCTTTAATGTGAAAGGTTGCTCCTAAATATATACACACATGTTTGTTAATGTGTATGTGTTAGTATATATTATTAGAAATAATTTATCTAATATGAATTTTATATTTGGTTTGAGTATATAAAGTACCTTATCATAAAATTTTATATTGCACAACATGGTAATAAGTGAGGTAATATATTTAATTTTTTTTTTTTTATATATTTTGCATATATATTAGAAAATTAGTGGTAGTCATTTTGATGGTAAATAAATAAAAAAAAAAATTATAATATATTATCAATTTAAATTTTTAATGAGAGTAATTGTGGGAAGTTAATAACTTAATTTAGTTAAATTGAAATAAAATTTTTTTATATTAATAGTACTTATAACTTTTTTTTTTTAAATTAATTTCTAATATTATAATTTATAACCTAAAATTTATAATATAATAGATAAAGTTTTTTTTTACATATTTTATTTATACATTAAATTATTAATTGAGGTAATTGTTATTTATTAGTTTTTTTTTTAAAAAATAATTACAAAAGTAACTAAACTCATATTTTAATTACTTTCTGAGAATAATAAGTATTTTTAATTAATGATTTTACTTATACTTAAATTTTAAGTCAATAGAAATTAAAGTAATACAGGTACTTGAAAAAGTAATGAATATCAGATGATGGTACCGGTAATTGTACTGGTACTTGAAATATATAGGACTTTTTAACACAGTATTGTATGCCGCTTTATTATTATTGTCCTCTTTTATTATTTCAGATTTTAAACTTATTGTATAGTATTTCTTATTTATGAGTCCAATTGTTTGATGCAATGATGTTTAATTTAAATTTGGAAGTTATACATATATCTTTATTAGTATTCAAGTAAGCATATGCAGGGTATTCGGAAACTAAACATCTGGAAGAGCAAAGGTGATAGAGAAGTTAATAACGAACAAAACATTGTATTAAGGAAAGTAAAAGGTATATTTCTAACGGTTTCCAAGGAAACTGCGTTGAAAGTACATTTTCGTTAATGTTTTCAGTGTCAGTAGGTAGCTGAACTTATGAACCACTTTTTTATTA
Source organism: Dolichopus griseipennis (assembly GCA_963082915.1). Taxonomy (NCBI): domain Eukaryota; kingdom Metazoa; phylum Arthropoda; class Insecta; order Diptera; family Dolichopodidae; genus Dolichopus; species Dolichopus griseipennis. Next base: position 8,155,448 of record OY720444.1, read on the forward strand.
TAAGTTCACATATATTTTACCCTGTTTTACTTTTACTATACATAATACATTATTCATTTTGGGTTTTATTATATCTCTCATGAATTTATACAGAGTTGTATCATATCAACTTAAATAGAGTTGTAAATAGCTCAAACTTCGGCTCAATTCATTGCTCAATTCATTGCTCAACTCACTTTTTGATTCAACTCAACCTGAGACTGCTCATTCTATAAGCGACTCAAATGTTAAGCGAAGTCAAATTTGAGTTTAGCGTGGGCTGAAGGCAACTGAAATCGACTCTACTCAAAGAATTGTTTTTTATATATATATATAAGTTTACGCATTTAATATGAACATAATTGAGTCGATTTTAGTCGCGTTTAACTCACACACTACTCAAAATTTGAGTCAACTAACACTATGAGTGATTCAATGCTCTCACAAGTTGAGCGTACTCAAATAACCATGAATTTATTTTAGCATTTGTGTTCACTCAGTTACAACTTTTAAATTATGAGTAATTTTTACATAAATTAAATTATATAAATATAATGAGTATAATTATTTAACTAACTCATATTACGAGTATATTTGAAAATTAACTAATGGAAAATTTAATTCAACAAAGTTCTAAATAGGTTAGAAACAATTTGTTAATAAATTGCGATCAATTTTTTAAAATAAATTTACAATGCCAAATTCATCATTTAACTTCAAAGGTTCAAAAGAATCCCTTTATTCAGTAGGCCATTAACCTAATTTCTTCCTTAGTATACCAACTTATACCTACTTACCGTTTTATTATTAATTCAAATATTTTATCCTATATACTTTTATATAAAGACCAAATCCAATTTTATATTAAATCTATAAATTCTAATTTTAGATAATATTTTAACCTTAATTTAAAAAAAATAGAATAATTTTAAATATTCAGGAAATAATAAAATTAATATAATTTGAATATAAAAAATTTTCCTATTTTCAAAATTTTATTAATCTTCATATAATATTTCATTTATTATTTTGTTTTTTTTTTTTATTTATTATAATATTTCTATCTCTTTTTAATTTTATATCCTTTTCATTTTACCTTAAAAAAAAAAAACAAATAAAATTCATAAATAAAGTTAAATAACATTTTATTTATTTTGCATTTCAAACTCTTTATTTTCTTCTCTTTTTTGTTATTGTTGTTATTTTTTTTTTATAGCAATTATATGAGTTATATGCTTAATGCTGTGTCCACTACAGAACCAACAGCTTTTACAGTTAAATCATAATGTGAAACATCTTTCAGAGATTGTTTACTATTTAAATTTAATTAAATGACACTTAAGTTGGTCAGATCAAAAAACTTTCTATGGTAAAGTTGTAGCTCTTTATTTATACAACAACTTTTATGTGATAAGTTTTCTTGTGCTAGTTTTAGTTTACGAAATATTTTTAAAAAAAACCTCAAAATGAACTAACCAGATGGTGTATCACGGCTAATGAAAATTCTATTAAACCATATTCCACCAAATGTGTTCCCCAAAGATGATAATGTACATATATACGATTAATCCAAATCTAAGAAGATTATTAACATCTTTCTTTTAAATATTCCATTCAATTTTCTCCATCCCCCATAATTCAGAAATCCCAAATAACTTCCTCCGTAATCCCAAATCCTTCCATATCCCTGTCCCTGTAGCGAAACTGTGCATTTGTATAATAGGTTCCCTCCTAAAGTTTGGTTCAAATTATTGTTGTTTTGGTGTGTTAACGTTACATACTACCCAAAGAAGCACCACAGAGTTCCAATAGGTGGCACTCAAGCTTTCCATGCCCAAGTAAATAAAATAAAAAAAAAACAAAGTTACCGTTTAGATGTTCCCCTTAAGGTTATCCAATTTGATCCAAGTTCTTGATATTAACCTCACAATCTTTTATATATGAAATTTGAAACACTCCGTGTTTAGTCATTTAGGTTCTACACGTATAGACAGATACATGTACTTACAAACGTACATACGCACATATAGACAGACATCCATCGAAAAAAAAAACATATTTTGTAGGTTTCTCGGTGTAATATGCAAAAATCGCATGGTCCAATTTTTGATTGTTAAAAATAAAACCTAACGCATATTATATTTCATATAAGCTGTTGTTTGGTCAAAAAACTCTTAAATATTAAACAATTTCTTTTAATCAGAAATCTAAAAATCTTTTTTCCAAAAAAAAACCAAAAAATCAAAAGGACAACAAAAACCGGAAAACGATTGAAAAAAAAAATGAATAAATAGGAATAGAGGTAGGTTTCTTTGTACATGATTTGTTGTCTCTTTCCTTCCTTCATTTGCTCAGTTATTTTTTTAATTTATACTGCAGACTATTGTAACTTCTAGGAAATAAACCCAAAAAAAAAAATGAGGCACTCATACGTCTCATGGGACATACGGAAATTTTTTTAATTTAATTTTGAGTTTTTTTTTTTTTTGATTAATCCTTGTTGAACCCTTTAAAAAAAGCCTACCATTAAATATATTGAGGTTTATTTTTATTTTATTTTATATTTCTGTCATAAATAAATTCCATAATACCAAAAAAAAAATGAAAACAGATTTTTGTTTTGGTCATTCCCCTCCAGGGTTCCTCTTCTGATTTGTTATTTTGATTTACTTATGTTTTTTTTGTTTATTTTTTGCAATTTACAATGAATGAAAAGGGTTTTTGTTTTTTTTTTTTTTTTTTTTTTAAATAAAAAGGACCTCAATTGCCATTAACCTTTGTGGAACAAAATAAAAAACAAAAAAAACAAAGTTTAATATATTTTGATAATAAATAAATAAATAGGATTTTCATAAATCGTTATTCTGGCTAAAAAAAACAAAAACAAAAACAAAATATATAAATTACTATATACTTTACAGTAGATTTTGTTATTATTCTTTTTTTATGATTTTCCTTTTTTGTTTTTTTGCAAATTGTAAAAGGATATCTGAAAGGACATTATAAATTGTTTTTTGGTTTATGTTTTTTTATTTTTGCACAGCAGGTGTATCGTGTACTTTAACTCATTTTATGATTTTGAATTTACAAAAAAAAAAATATAGAAAGGATGCATGCATATATGCATAATGAACGTATATGTAACATGGCCATAAAAGATTTTCCTAGAATTGTAGAAAACATATTGAAATTTTTTTTTGTAAATGGAAATTTTTTTTTTGGAAATAAATTTTATTTTTGGTTTTTTTGTATTTCCTTTTTTTTTTTGCATATGTATTAGTATATTTAATTTTAATCTACTATATATTCAACCCTGGAGATTAATTTAAATGCGAAACAAGATATAAATTATAATGGCTATTTTGTTTGAAAAAAAATGAACAAAATCGTAAAATCAGTGGTAGATGTTTTTAATGGAATTTACTTTTGATTTGATGAAGAATTTTAAAAATTTGGAAACCAAATGAAAAACATTTTGGGAACTAAAATTTGATAATAAGATATAGTTTTTTATTATTTCCTTCTTAGAGGCAAGAACTGTTCAGGGATCCGTAAGAAGTGGTTGCAAATAACTGCCTTTCGTCATCGACCATATTTCTTAACTGCTTAATGAGCTTCACTGAAAAATTTTGCAAATAGAAGGTCTGTAAGAGCTTGCTTATAAATGTCCTGTACACTAGGTTCCATTATTTGAATATTGTAATTATTGCATATGTGCATGCGTTAGTGATTTTAACTTTGTATTCCTTTTCAAATGCAACCAATTTGTCCATCCATGTCCAACCAGTTTATGTCCATGCAATACGTAACGGTATTTCTTATAACTTTCCTCGTAATGGAGTATTCTTCCATTTTTAATAGCAGAGGTCAAAGGACAAGGGTATAAAACTATATTAACTAATATTAACTAATAATAAATTAATCTATATACGGGAGCTGCTTTAAAAATTTTATCTTCAATGTGCAAATACTTTTGAATAAATGATAACCTATTAATAAAATCATATTAATTAAATATATCATCATATATAAATAAATTATTATTATTATTTTAATTTATTATTTATTATTAATTTTTTCTAGGTAACAATGCTCCACCTGGTTTTCCAGAGATAACAACAGCACCAAATACAAGAGTTATTGAAGTTGGTCATACGGCTGTGATGCAATGTAAAGCGGATGGTAATCCACCGCCAACAATATTTTGGATAAAAAATCAAACAAAAGTTGATATGTCAAATCCTAGATATAGTTTATTAGATGGTAAGTCGTTTTTGATTAATATTATATAATATATACATATCATATTTACAATCTCAACAAGTAATTTGGACACTTTCCGTCTGAAAGTAATTGGGGCACAATCATCTGAAATTCTTTTGTCAAAAAGAAAAAAGCCTCTTGCTTCTGCAGGACTGTACGCGTATTATGTGTGAAACATTACGTCTTTAACACATTCGGCTTAATTACAGGAACTCCCGTTATTCATGTTTCCACTGAAAGAATAATTGCGGCGACTCTCGTTATGATTTGTATGGATTTGTTTGTATGGAAAAATAATTTCCAGTCGTCGACTTGCTAAAAATTAAGACGTCAAGGCGAATGTGTCAAGTCAAAAGCGCTAAAAAATTTTTGGGACCATTATCTAAATGTAAAATTTGTCTATAAAACTTCAATAAAAATTACATCCAAACTTAAATATAAAATATTTAAAGCTACATTTTCTTGAATTTATATTTTAAAATATATCTATCTCTTTCTAACATATAATTTTTACTTAAAAGAAAATTTTCTTAAATTTCAAAAAAATTGAACTTTTATTAAACTTTCACATCAAAAACGAAAATAAATCTAAAAATCAGAATTTTATATAAAAACAAATAATATGATAGAAAGAGAAAGATACAATAACAAGATTTAATTTTTCTTTTCTTTCTTTCTTTCTTTTTCAATTCTCTTTCTAACTTCTTTATTTTTCTTAAATCGACTTGTCTTGTTGGTTGATTGACGTTGTAATTATAAAGAGATTAAACTTTTCTAATTAGGTAATGATGACATTTTAAAATAAATTAAAACGGTACTTTAAGTTTTTTTTTTATTTTTTTTGATTTTTTTTTTCTTATTATTTTGAAAAATATAACGGAATACAAAAAAACAAAACAAAAGTCAAGAGAAAAATAATGAATTGATAAGAAACGAACCAAACAAATACAATATATTTTAATAGACGTACTATATTATTATGTGTATAAGTAAGAAAAGGATAGAAATAGAAAAAATCATTTTTCATTTAACACTCTCTCTTAATTATTATTATTATTATTATGGTTATTATTATTTGAAAATAAAATAAAAAAGCAGAAAATTAACGGTAAATGAGTTAAAAGAGTTAACTGTAAGTGATGTTTTGTTGATAAAAAAAATTATTTAAAAAATGTATATAGGTATACAAATACAATTTAAATATAACGGGGTATATTAATGAACAAGACAACAACAACACAAATACAAAAACAATTTTGTATTAATTTATTTAGAGATGGTAAAATGTCATAATTTAAATTCAAAGTCTAAAGAAATTAAATAATGAAGAAAATTTTTATGACAGATGATTTTTAAGTGACACAAAAAAATAATAAAAAAAAAAAACGAAGATAAGAGAACCGTTATTTTTAACATATTTATTATTTTGTTTCTTGATTTTTTGATTAATGTGAAACTATTAATAAATTATTTTATATATTTTTAAAGATAAAATTTTTAAAAAAAATTTTTAAAGAGTAGAGTATTGCGCTGATTAGATGTTCAGTTCTTCAGTCAGTGCTTCAGTACTGAAAAAATGTGAAATGATTGTAATATCTGTTTTAAGTGGCACTTTTTAAATATGGCAGAAACTGAGAAATGTCATTTGTTAGCTACTAGTGTAAATAAAACTTTAAAATTTTCAAATAAAAATCAAGCAATCCATAAAAACAAACTTTTTATACATAGGCTATCAAAAGTTAAAAAAGACTGATTCACTGAACATCTGATCAGCGCCTATGGAAGTCATAAGTGTACGTAGGAATTGAAGAAATTAAAAATATTTGTTAATTATTAAAAATTCATATTATTGGTAAAATCCGACAGGTGATGTAGTGGTTAGGGCGTCGGCAATTCAAACGAAGAGTCTTGGGTTTAAACCCTGATCAAATCATATCTAATAAAATAACATAATATTAAATATACACCTGCCCTAAAAGAGGAAAGTTTAAACACTCACTTATCACATTTTATTTGATAGGGGATTGCACTTAAAAAAATTAAATTGACGATGAACAAAGAAAGTTTGGTTTTATCAGGGAGAGTTAAAAGCTTCAATATTCACTTATTGAAACTGTGCGGAGTTCTTTTGGATAGTGTCGGACTTTAACACACTAAAACCCATCCTTTTGAACCGAAGTTTGGAACCGTACCTGTGACATAAATATACAATTTTATTTTAAGAATAAGAATGCAGAAGGATTCTGAATATTTAGCGTTAGGAAAATTATGATTTTGGAATTATATGGGAAATGGGGAAATTAGGTGGGATATTTAAGATTAAGATCAAAATCTTTGAAATGTCAAGGGTTGAAAAATAATTTAATCTGTGCATACTTTAACATACAAGTATCTAATATTTTACCAAACGAATATACAATCGATCTTATTTTAAAAATACCCAAATCTATTTTTATTAAATTTTAAATCAATATTTTAGTACATTTCTTTCAATATTTTAGTGTTTATATAATATATATAACACTTTGAAACAATTTAAACTTCATTATAGTCTGCTTTTTATTGTATAAAAGTTTAAAATAAAAATATTTCAACAATACTTCAATAATCTTTATTTCCCATGACATTTAAAAGTAAGTTTTTTATTTTTATTTACAATAAATTGTCAATATATTTATTTATTTTTTTTTAAATTGTACAAAAATGATTTTAAAAGATATTCTAAATTTCCAATATCGTTTGGAACGCTATCAAGTATTTATTATTCAAAATTGAAGAATCTCTTTTCGTTCAAGTAGTTGTTAGTAGATACAACTTTACATATTTTTCTTGAACATAAATCAGTAATTAGTAAAGCTTGGTGCCTGATAAAGATTAAGTCTGAAATCGCCGTTTAATAAATCCCATTTCCCGAAAATCTTGTTTCAAAAAATCTTGTTTTAGAAAACCTCTTTTTTGAAATTCTCTTTTTTAAAAAATGTCTTTTCCATATATTCTGAAAAATTTTTTAAAATTTTAATTTTGTATCGGACTCTGAAATCATTGAAAGCTAAAATTTAAAAAAAAAAAAACGAGATTTTCTAATATGAATTTTTGTAATAAGAATTTTTTTAAAAACGTAAGATTTCCTAAAACCCAATTTTCCAAAAAAAAAGGAGAGCCCCACATTATCTTATTTTGGTGAATCCTTTTTTTAAAATCTTGTTTAGAAAATCTCATTTTTAGAAAATCTCATTATAAGAAAATCTAGTTTTTTCTTGAAAAATCTAGTTTTTTTCAAAAAATTTCGTTTTATTCCTTTTAAAGTTGCATATAAAACCAGAATTATCAGCCTTTAACATAATATAAAATAAGGAGTCCTAAAACGGGATTTAAAAAACAAGATTTTCTTAAAACAAAATTTTTTAAAAACTTGATTTTCTAAAAACACGATTTTTTAGACTATGAAACGCTCTCGTATTAAATTTTGACAAAAAGTAAAAAGAATATTAAATATTAGTTATACAATTGTTAAATCAAATGAAATTATATAAAGTTCGTGCAAGGTATCCTAGAGTTGACACAGTCTATCTAATCCCTACTGTCTTCTTTACTTTCTTCTGGTTTATTGTGCAAAAAATTAGTTTTCAGAAAATATTTTTTTTAATATGGTATAACCATTTTCTCATCAAACAATTTGTTTGTTTACAGGTATTTAATACGTCTTTTTCTTTAATAAAAACATAAAAATAACTTGTATTGAAAAATATCATTTTTATTACTATTATCAGACTTGTGTGAACAGAGGCTAAAACCAAACCCAAAACTTTTTAAGAAAATTAAATAATTTAAAATGTAATTGATAATAAATTTTTGAAAATAAAATACAAAGTAAAGGAAATATTCATTTTTAAGAGGGAATTAAATATAAAATAATAAATGGTCAAGATTTATTTACAAAATTATATAAATTTTAAATAAATTTTTTAAGAACTTTTTTAAGTTAAAGTGTTTATTTGTTTATTTTGCAAATAAAATTCGAGATAAAATTTAAATTTGCTTTGATATAAATTAAAAAGTTGATTCTATTATGAGGTTTTTATTTAGACAATTTAAATACAAAAATTAAATTAAAAATATTTTATTAAACTATTTAAAAAATATTATTAAAAGCCATATAAAGTTGAACACATTGTAGTATTCAATTCTGTGTTGCTCTGATAAAGTTCTTTGATAGATCCTAGAATTTTAATATCAGTCAAATTTCAGATTAAAATTTTTGATGGACATTCATTCCTATAAAAAATAAGATCTTAGTTTGATATTGGTATACTTTGGACATCATATTAATATTACTTGAATAATTATTATAAATTATACCAATATACCAACTTTTACTTTATATTAAATTTTTAATTCTCTAAATGCTAACCAATGTTGATAATAAAAATAAGCATTTTTTAATCTATTTTGAAATATTTTATTTAGATTTTTAAAATGCATCAATCTTCTTCTGTATAATATTTTTTTTTCCCCATTATCCTTAAAATGTCCAATTTTTTATTTGAATTAATAATCCTTTAAATAAATGATAAGTTCTGTGTAGAAAAGAATTTGTAATAAATTATATTTCATAAATACAAAAAAAAAACAGCTAAAAATTTTAAATGAATTGATAAGTTTAAGAAATCTAACAAAATTGTAATTTGTTTGGGAGGGGAAAATGGAGTTTCTTTCAAAATTTAAAATTCTTAGAAAATTTTATAATGTAAAATTTTTGAAAAATAAAAATGCTGGGAAAATGTTGTACAATTTTCAAATTTAATTCAAAAACTCTGTTTAAAAACTCTGATTACTCAAAAAACTAAGAACTACAAACGAAACGATCCTAATCTTCAAGACCAATATTGTATTTATTCGTAAAGAATAGTGTTGTAACCACTCCATCCCCTTCCTCCGCTAATATCGTAAAAGACGATTAGTAACGTCAAGTACATAAACATTGCACCACAGAGGCACCTAATTATTTATTTATTTATTCGAATATTACAAAATTAGATTTGTAAATATAATTCTTAAAATATTGCATACTTATAGGCGCGTAAAAAAATTAACTCATTGCTGCTTTCAGAATTAAATTATTTATTAAGAGTTTTTTCTCAAATGTACCTAAATTCAATTAAAAATATTCACAAATTTATATTCAACCCCCCCTAAGACTTCCTAAGACTTCCATCAACGATAACGACAAATCTTAATGCAATTTTGTATACTGTACAAAAAAATCTTAATGCAAATTTGTACTGTACTATTGATATAATAATATTAAATCATGTATATAGTAAATATTTACTAATATATTATGTTTTATTAACAAAAATGAATTATCTATCATGTGAGTTATGACAAATAGCCTAAATCCATTTTGCAAAAAGACATTTCGCATAATACCATTTCACTCAAAGACTTTTAACAAAAGAGACGCTTCTAACTCTTAAATCAATATAAATTCAGAATCTAACATAAAACACATATGTCTTAATACATATTCTGTAAGGAGTACAACCCAGATTTTGAAACAAACTCAAAAATCTCTCCCAAGTCAGAATCTCGAATATTTTAGAAAAAATGGATATCCAGATTTTGAATCCAACTCTAAATATTCTCTTCTAATTTAGCATCTGACATATACACATATCACGTATTCTGTAAAAGACGTATTTCACTCCTTTGAAATCAACTCTAAATTCCCACCTAATTCAGAATCCCGTACAAACATATATTTAAATATTCTGGAATAAGGTCTGATCTTGGATCCAACTATCTCTTTTCTTAAAAGAATTTTCGTGAAGTGTCTGTTTTATGGCATTAGACGAAATGTCTTTTTACAAAATGTATTAAGACCAGCTGGGATTCTCCCATATTATGTATCTTAAAAAAAAATACATAAATAAAAAATAAAGAACAACAAATAATACCAAAAAATAGTGGAAAACCAAAAGTCAAAATCGAAATTTAAAATAATGAACAAAAAAAAATAAAATTTAATTTATTATAAAATGCTGACATTTTCAATAATTTTCTTTTACACAATTTTTTGTTAACTTAATTTTCTTTTAAATTCTAAATAACATTTTTTTCGTATTTCTGTTTTTATTTTTTTGGAAAATTGATATTTGATATTCATTACACTGCAATTGATGAAAAAAAATATTGAATTGTCGATGTAGAAATTAAAATGCAATAGTAATAAATAAATTTTTCATATAAATACCATTTTTTGTGTTTTTTTTTTTTTTTGAAAAACTTCTAACCAAAATCAAATCAATAAAAATGATGAATGAAAAATTTTTTATATTTTTTAAAAGGATGTTTATATCCTTGAACGAGAAAAATAGAAGGATATAAAATAAATCCTTAAATGATGACATTAACAAATGTGATAAACATGATTATTTTGATATATAATAATGATGATAGTAATGATGAATTTAGTTTTCATTTTCATCACTTTACTTTTTCAGATAATTTGATACAAATTTACTGGTTTTTTTTTGGTATTTTTACGATGAAAATTTTTAAAGTGACCATATATTCATATAAATAAATGTTCAAAGTGTTCAGCATTTTAATCAATGTTTTGAAATAATTAGAAAATGCGTTTTAAGAAAAAATGTACTTTATGTATAGATATTTTTACAGTTAATCTTAGTAACGATTTTAAGTTTTATTCAATTGTTTGGAATTATAAAAGTACCTACTAAATTTTCAATAAAGTACTGACTAAATTTGGTATTCCTTTTGTCTCCAGCTATTCCAAAAATTTGTTAAATCTTTTAAATTATCTTTTACACTTTATTCGAACCTGCTTTAAAATTAAGAATTTTTTAATTCCGATTTTGTAAAAGTACCGCTTTTAAAATGTCCCGCTTTTTAAATGTCCCGTTTTTTAAAATATGAGTTGTCAAGATGCAATTGCAACTTTTAAAATGTCTAGTCAAGATATAATTGCGTTTTTGGGTTTTTTACAGAATTAACTAGAAAAAGTGGTATTTTAAACAAAATAGTACCGTACCGCATTTTAAATGTCCCGTTTTTAAAAATCTGAGTTTTCAAAATCTAGTCATGATGCAATCTCATTTTTGGATTTTTCCAGAATTACCTAAAAAAAGCGGTAAAATTAACTAAATTAGAATATCAGTGACGATTCGCACCTCTATATTTATTCTATATTTGAAAAAAAGAATTAATAATGTAACCATATTGTTTTGATAATTATACTGTACTGTGACAGTTTAAATAATTATTGTGAAAAATATCTTCTATTCTACTATTTAGCTGTAATTTTTTGTATTGATAATTTTTAAATAAAAACTTAATTTTAAATGTATCTTCTTTTAATCTAGTTTATTTTATATTTTTATAATATTTATCAGAACTGAATTAAAAATACAAAATAAAAAATAATTATAATTTAATAATAAAGCAAAATAATGAAAAGAAATTATTAAAAAAATAAAATAAAAAATACAAAAATGGAATACAAAATTTTCCAAAAATTTTCTTCAATTTTTCTTTAAATTTGTGTCCTATTGAAATTTTTACAACTTAAAATGATGCAATTTAAAACATTAGGTAGTAGTAATAGTTGATGTTAATTTTTGCTGATTTTCATAATAAATGTAAAAATTAAGAATTTTCTGAATAGTCAATAGTCACAAAAAGGTATCTTTAAAATACAAAATTGAATTATAGATTCAACCTTACATTATACAACTTTTATATTATTTATGAATAGACAATTCGAAGTACTTACTTGGAATTCGGAAAATTATTGGATTTTTTTAGGGTACATGAACTTCAAATTGAACACATTATAAATACTGCATAGGTAATATATCCTAATTCCAATTTCTAACTTTATCAATTTCGAAATTATGCTGATTAGATCTAAGAAGGCGTTTAGCAGATATCCGAAACACTGCCTCCAATACTCTCCAATTTCAGAAGCTTAAAGGTAAACAGGGCAGTACACCCTTGTTCCAAATTTCAAATTTGTATCTTTTATCAATTTCGAAAATATGCATATTAGGTCTTGGGAAGCGTAATATAAGTACTTAAACTATCTCTCCAATTTATTTCAAAATTTCAATAGCTTTTAATGCAAACAGGGCAGAGTTTTCTTCGACCAAGTTTAAAGTAGTCTGTGTTTAACATTTTCGAAGATTTTCTATTAGGTCTTGAGAGGTGGTATTCAAAATTATTGATATAATTAATTTAATATAGATATTAAAGACATAGCATTTTTTAGTTAACAGTGAGTAGATATAATTCTGAATTACCCAACATATTTTGTCCTAAAAAGTTCCGAATAAGAAAACTTTGAATTTGAGTTTAAAGAATGTTGAGTTGCAAAAGACTGGGAAGCAACTTATGAGTCACAAAAATTAAATATAAAAATTTTAAGCTCCGGCTAGGCGAATAATTTTAGTTCGTAACTAATTAGAAAATTCTTCCGAATTCACAATCTAGAATATACTCACATAATTTATATTATACTTATTTATAATTTATATATATATTCTGGAAAAAATTCGATAAAATGAATAACGAATCTGCCACTCTATCATACTATCTATATGAATTTGGTTCCGAACCTGTTCGTAATAACTTTAATTGAAAGATTCAAAGAAATTATTCCATTTCTTTTACTAAACTTTAAGTTGAAAATAAATGTCATTTGTACAAATGTCGTTTTAAGACAAAATCATATATACGGGTTCACCTTCTTGTTTTATTCGGAAAATTTATTCCGAAATAAGAAAAAAAAATTCTGTAACATTTTCACGTTTTGTTTGATATTTCTTAAACGTTATTTTTGATACAAAATATACATATTGCATAATATCATTTTTTAAAGATTTTTGATGATATTTTGTATCTTGTCCTTGCATTCAATGATAAAAAAAAAGCCGGAAGGATATGAAAAAGAAAAGCCAATAATAAAAATTAAATATATTCCTTGTTAAATATTTTTAGTTTTGGTTATTTTTAAATTCTGGTTACATTTCAACTGCAATTTTAAGTTTTCCACGTATAAAAAAAAGAAACATAATTTTCTTTGCGGTCGTATGATATGCCTTCCCCTCTTTCTTCTTCTTTTTATGAAATTATAATTTTATAAAAGCTGGATATAAGTAGTATCAGATGAGATGATCAGGATTGAATAATAAACTTCAAAATTATATTTTTTATATTTATTTTTGTAATAGAAAATTAGTTTTTCCTTGAAGTTGTCTTGAAGTCTTTCCCCCTCACCGCTTCCTAGAAGAAGCAAAGAGATGCAAATAGAATGAGATATAAGAAAGCATTTCTTTGGAAACCGCAATGCGCATACAATATATTTGTAATTTATATTTGGTTTTATATTTAGAATTTTGAGTTGTAAGTTTTCAGTTCTTTGGTGAAGAAATAACTGTTTAGGGATGGGATCAATTTTAATTACGGTAATCCTGTAGTTATTCAAAACTAGCATTTTTTGCACGGAAGCCATATAGGGAACATTTGGTATATTAATTTATAAAAGATATACCCAATTTTCTTTGAAGTATAGACATGGCCAAATCGAATATTCAATTATTGCAAAAAGTCCTTAAATTAGAGAAGTTAGTTTTTTATTCGAGTTCGATTAACGGTTTCGGCCCAATATTTTTGATTTGTTTTATCCCATTCTCCCATTCGAAACGATTCAAACTATGTAAACTTCAATATTTTTAAAATATGTGACTTCATGAATACCTTTCCTTAATCTGTTTTTAGATCAAAAACTGCCTAGAGTAGGATAGGCGAAGGCTTCTTTTTAAAAATAAAGTATCTAAATTTCATATACCATTTGATCCAATTCGGGTTTAAGTTACTGAGACAAAACTACAGTGAAATTGTTTTCCAAACTTAGAATTCCCATAGCAATAAAAAAAAAATGTTTATTAGTTGCCAAAGAACACGGGGATTGAATCAAAGTAGTGATAGTAAATATAATGTCAAAAAAAATATTTAAACAAAGTAATCCTAATTCGAAGCATTTTCTTACAATAACCTAGAAAATTTCTGAATCTGGAAAAAAAAAAAATTTTGCAATAATGTACCTATTAGTTTCTAAATGTACCACTAATGCGTCTGTCGGTTTTTTCTGCATTTAGGAGTTTACAAATTTTCAACACCTTTTGAATTAAAACAAATGCAATTTTTTAAATTATGAATGTGCATTGCGATAATAATAGTTTCAACAAAGTTTTTTTTAACTCCATTGGCTAAGTTTCTACAAGCCCCAAAAATTTCAAAAAAGCAGAATATATATAATATACATTATACCCCAAACAACCGCTTCTTTTAAAAGCTTTATAATCATATGTAATAGAAATTTATAGTTTTGCCATACAGTATTTTAATTTATAGTTGCGCGGAAATGAATTATTAAAAATGTCTAACCTCTCTAACGGTTTAAGTTTGAAACTACGGCAATATAGAGGAGTTACCTACTTGGAAATATGTTTAAGTTATTTAACAAAATGTTCATGAAAATGGATTATTCCATCCTTAAACCCCATAACCCAAAAAATAATGCCGCCATCTTGATGAAATTTTTGCTGTATTTTCCTAGTGAAAAATGTAAGGCATGGGATTAAAATTTGACAGGATTGGACTATTGGTTTAAATTTCGCAGTTTTTTATCCAAACAAGGGTAAATGACCAATATAGATAGGAATTTCAAATTTCGTACAAAGGTGTTTCTTCATGTTTACCTTGTGTCCATAAAGTTTGAAATAAATTGAGCTGGTGGTTTGGGTACATATAACAAACCACGTAAGATCTAATAAGATCTAATATGCATATCTTGGTGGTTCGGATAAATGCAACACGTCGCCCTAGACTTAACCAACATTCGGACTTAACTTAATTCGGGAAATGTGCTTTTTCAAAAACGGTGAATATTTTCATTCCTTAATTTTATAAGCACTAAAAAAGAGTTATTCTATTTTTAATCCTTTTTATTTACCCCAAAGAAAATTTTTTTACAAAAAAAACAAAAATCAAGAGATGGGGAAAATTTTTTTATAAAATGCATCAGTGTTGAAAGTAAAAATTTGCATTTTATTACTAGTCTATTTTTTTGTTTTGCCTTTTGGTTTTTGTGCTCAGATGAAAATGAGAAAATTTCAAAATGCAAAAAAGTAAAATATTTTATAAAAATAAAATAAAAATGGCGAATAAAACACTGTAATTCAAGATTCAAGATTTTTGTGTAACTGCATTTTTTCGTGACTCCTTTAGATATGCAAAACAAAATGGAACTTTTTATTTTATTTTTAGTTATTCAAAAAAGAAAAAACGTAATTTCTTGGAAATTTTTTATTGTTACTTTTTGCATTCCCGCAGCTCCCCCCTATCCCTTCACACCGATAAAGATGAATTGGAAGAAATTTTTTGAAAAAGCACAAAAAAAAACTATCTGAGAATATTTAAAATGAAAGCAATGAAAAATTGTTGAAACGGAAAAGAAAATTATAATATTTTTTCTTTTTTGTAAATCTGAAAAATCCCAATATTTAATTTTCTATCTCTTTCTAACTTTAATTTTTTTTTTCATTGTTTGATTTTAATACTTTCATGAATGGATGACATAGTTCTTTGTTAAATTTAGCCTTTAGTGCCCAAAAATAAATTCCCAATGATGTAAGGTTGAAAATTTCATTTTTGAATAGGAAATAGCGTCGGAATTTCGAATTTATCAAATTCAATCTTGTAACTGGTGATCTTATAATTGGTAATTTACTCTTAAAATATGCTTTCAGGATATTTTGTGGACCACATTTCAAATTAGGAGCAAATTAAAAGCAGCTGAGGACATTTTTCAAAATCACGAAGAAATTTGGAAAATCCTTTAGAAATTCATAATAAGAAGGAATTTGGGTGATTTCAGCTTTTTCAAATTATTTTATAAATAAAAACCTCCCAATTCGGTTTTATTTCTTTGGACATTTTTTCACGATACCAAAAACTTCTCAAGACGATAAAAAACGAAGATGTAACAAATAACAAAATAAAATCACTAAATAAGAAGAAAAAGTAATTTATAGTGTTTTTATGTCCTGTTTGGCTATATAGTAAGCTTAACGGTTTGTTTTTTAACTGTTAACGGGTACCGGGAGGTGTTGATGTAAAAATTTGCATTTTGATTGACAGTTTTATATTAAAATGACACAAGAACATAAAGAACCAAAATCAAATGAATTGTTTTTTTTCGGAAATTGTATAATATTAATGTGGCTTCATAAAATTAACCCCAATGAAATAAGGTTCAACATTTCGAGGAGTATTTTATTTTAAAATAAAATGTCATTCACAATTCACAATTTTGTCACAAATTTTGGAAGAAACCTGAATTTTGAAACTTAGGAGTAGTTTGGGATTCTTAAAAGAGACTTACATTAGAAACTTCTTTTAGCTTTTTAAGGCGGTAGTGAAAAGCATCGGAAGCAACCCAACCACTCAAATTTTAAAACTACCCACCTTATCCTTTTTTTTGGTATTGCTCCTCTTGAAAACATAGGATATTATTCTTAGGATACCATACTAGACATCTCCATTTTATTTTTTACTTCCTCCCATGTTTTCCCAATTTAAGTCAAATCTGACCTCTTTAAAAGGACCCAAAATTTTCAAACATGGTTTATAAGATTTTGAAAAATTTTGGAGGAATTTTGATTGCATTCCTAACAGATGAGGCAGTCATCTCTCTTTTACAATATATTATCGCTTCTTCAATAATAAGATCAATATTTACACCAACTCTTTGTTTATTTTTTCACCTGTTACCACTTTTTTTCTATGCCGCACTTTCTAAAAATCAATTGGGAAAAAAACCATTCTCATTGGCAATTATTAAAAACTCATTTTTCACATTTAGAATCCGGATTTTGCTAAACTGGGCAAAAAAAGAATTAGAGTAATACCAGTGTAAAGAAAATGAATTACCTTATCTTAAGGTATAATTTACCATCAATTACAAATTAAAAAAAAAAAACGAAGCGATTCCTGAAAACTTCAGAAAAAAAACTCAAAATAAAAAAAACATATTTTATTTTAAAAAAATTTGTTCATTTCCTGATTTTTAAGTCAAAATCTATAAAATTGCTATAACTTCTTATACAATATTGGTTTAAACTCTTGTTGATGCAGACATTCCAACAATGTAATAGTCATCTTACAATGTTAGGAGATATCTGCACAGATATAATATTTAACTGTAAACGTTTTTTTTTTTAACTTTTTTCTAATTCTTAATTTTCACATTTTCTAAATTTTTAATATATAAGTCTTCCTATGTTCCTAAATATACAGCAGCATAAAATTTTATATATATATGCATTGTTAAAGTTGAGAGTATTGTCTCATGTCCACCTTCTGGGCATCCGGTTTAATTTCATTTCATCTGTTTTTCAAATTTTTTCTTTTTTCCTTCCTTTATTTTATGTTTTTTTTTGTCTTCAAAATATTCTCCAAAACATTTCATTTAAATACCCTCCCATTGAGTTTTCTTTTGTAACCAAATCTCCTCTCATTACTTGGAGTTGTAATAAAATTTTTTTTTTTTTTGCTGGATGGTGTTCATGTCAACTCAACTTTATATATTTCTTACTATTTTTTTGAACCTGGATTTATTGTCTACCCCGTTCCTTCCCTTCGAACATTGCGTCAGCCCTACAACATTTATTTTCTTAGTCCTCTTGGAGCATAGGACATTAAATAGTCATTCCCATTGAACTTTGTTAGATAGTGTTTTTTTTGCACTCTCCCAGGTTATCTACTCGAAAAGTATTGTCTGTCACTCGGCTGTCCATGTTTTCTGAAGCATTGCGGAGTCCATTCAAGGACCACTTTGGTTATGTATCATTGAGGTTCCCTTCTTTTTTCTTATTTCTTTTTCCTTATTTGATACCCTATCGATTCGCTATCGGTTCTCCAATAAAGTTCCATAAATCCTCATTCGTGATTGTTCTAGGTCAGAATATACTTCTAAGGTATTGACTCTTCCAGATCCATAGCCTACTGGCGGTAGTTGGCTTTGTAAGCTTTTCTCGCTACCATTAGCATTTAGGATGCTTTCTACGCATGGCTCGGAAATTTGCAGCTTGGTGTTTTTGGAGATCTTTAATATTAGAAACAAATAATGAATTAGAAAAGGAAACGACAAATTGTGCAGCAGATAAAGTTGTTAAACATTTGTAAGTAATTTGGTGTATAAGAAGATTAAGGAAACAGAGGAATACCAAGAAACAAGCTTCATTTATAAATCCTTTTATTAAACGAATTTAAAATTTTATTTAAAGTACTTCTCTCTCAACTTCATAACACTCCTACCAAAAATATTATCAGTTGAATTTTGCAGAAAAGAAATAAAATTTTACTAGAATAATATAAATGTCCTTACTTGTATCAAATTCTCAGTTTCATTTTATCTATCTAACATTTTCTTCCTTAAAAAAAAAACTGATGGAACTGAAGGAATCTAGACACATAAAAAAAAAAAAACAAAAAAATTCCAGAAGATTTGTTTTAACTCATCAACTACCATAAGTCAACTGACTACCATTTCTATACTTAAATATTCTCACAGGATGCTACACAGAATGGCCGTATTTTAGTAATTTAAATCTATAGATGCGATTCAATATAAAAACATTATATAGTAAAACTATATTGAAAATATGTATGTTTGTATATTGCATGAACGCGAGGTTTTGCATGGAAGTTGTATTTCCCTTTGGTCTCGTTATAAGACCTTTCTATAGACAATAGCAGACAATTTTTTTTTTTAGATATATACAATATGGTATATTTAAATATGTATGAAAATTGATCTTAATTTTGTATCTATAGATATTTACAATGTAATGTGAGAATACATTAATTTTAAGTCGTGTACATTATTTTTGTTTTAAACTTTGAAAAATGCACAGGATATTTTTATATACATATTGATACTTTTTATGTATCTTACATAACACATACAGATATACATAAGATGGTAAATGCAATCCACAGGAATAAAAATAAAATAGCACACGTGTGCATTTACAGTTTTTCTTTATTTTTATCTAAAGAATTTTTTTTTTTATTATTTAAGGAAAAAAAAAAACTGAAGATTAAATTTTTGGAAACCTTCTGGTCTGTAAATTCTGGTGTTCACCTGTCGTCACGTTGTGTTAAATAATTTCTTAAAACACAATCTTTCTTCGATCAAAATTTTTTTTTTCTTTCTTCATTTTATATTTTTCAGTTTTTTTTTTATTAGCTCCTCATTACATAGACGACATTATGTAAGGACCTTCATATATAAAATAGCTATGCAGGCATGTTATATAGCAACATAATAAAATTGATGATAGGAGCAAGAAAACTGAAAAGAATTTTAATTTAACTTGTCATTTTGAAAATCGGTTTTTTATTTTGTCTGCCAAAAAAAAAATTAAAATATATGAAGAACTTTATAGTTGCCCTTGTCAACTTTTAGATACCCGTGCGAACATATTATGGTTACTAAACTAAAATAAATTGTCAATTCCCTCATGGTATATCTCAATCAAAAAATGTTTAGCCTATCCTAAAAGCCCGATTAATATCAAACTTTGTCAATGCGCTTGCCCTATTACTTTACTTATCCATTTTCAATTTTAAAATCGTAGCCTTGTTAAATTATTAATTATCGAATTGACAATTTTATATGGTAGTTTCCCAAAAATGGGACCCAATTCTTAAAAACTTCGCAAAATTGCTTGCTATATAATATTACATACGGATCTAAATTTCCAACCATCTAGTCTTATTAGTTGCAAGAATATGGACTCTGGTTTCAGAAATCTCAATGACATGCCTGGTTTTAATTTCAACTTTGTATAGTGTTATTGATTCCGAAGATATTTAGACAGTTTTCAAATATTTGCAAGACTGCTGCCCGATGCCTTGGGCCGAACCTATAAGGAACCTATAAACTACCTAAAACTATATTTCAAATTCAAACTCTTTTAGTTTTTGAGGTATCGGGCCCACATACAGACGGTAGGACAAACATTGCCATTTAGATTTACTTTTCGTTGCTGAGCAGATTCATTCTTTTGCGTTTATATCTAGCATATTTAGATCGATGCATTATAAACTGAAAAACAATTTTAATATACCGTTGAACTCTTGTTCACACAGGTATTTTATTGTATTATAGATTATAGAACCAAATCTAACTAAGTATTGATACGTCCTCCTCTACTGCCAGACTCAATTAAATGAATAATTTTGCAAATATATTATTGTTAGTTTTTTTTGGGGGGATTTTTGATAATTAAAATACTATTAAATCGCAATTAAAAATCGTTCATTTGAAAATAAATTCAATTGGAAATAACAATTTAAAACTATTACATTTGATGCGATGCCATATAATGTCATGGGTTGTAATTGAGTTAGTTTAAATAATAAGTTAAAATTAAATTAACAAAGATTAAAAGCAAAGGTGTGCTTTAAGTTAACGACAACAATCTATCCATATTAATACATAAAATTAGATATTACATGAGACAGTGTACCTGTTATAGATTATAATTTAGTATCTTTTTTAAAAGCGGTTTAGTATCCAAGCAAGGAATTTCTGAACTATTTGTCCCATTCAAAGTTGTAGAGCGCCATTAAGATATTGTCGATGATCCTCGACTGGCAGTGAAACTCTACATAAATTAAGAAATCTCAGCATAAATTATAATTGGTTAAAAGAGCTAGTCGCAGGACCCAAACAATTTGAATGTTAAGTTTTTGATTGCTGTTCTTCAGCTAAATGTTTATGTAACCTGAAGAGTCATAGAAATCGGACGGGAAATTTTCCTAAAAAAAGAACCAATGGTAGCAAGCTGATTACCTAAACTGGTTACTTTAATTTACCTCACCTCGACTCCACAATTCAAATTAACTAACACAATTCAATTTTAGGTATGCCCAGACGAGTTTTCGTGTCATAAATTTCTTCAAATTTTTAGATTTTCAGATCAAATGCTGTCTAATTGTTGTACACCTGCAATATTAAATGTTAAATATGTAACATTTCCAAAGGTATAGTTATTGGGAGGATTAAAGCAGCACGTTGACTAACATAATCTTAACATTGGGCTATACATTGAAATAATCTAATAAGTACAATATCAGCAAAAGCTCAAGTTAACCAGTTTTTCATCGAAATCAGTAAACATCGGTTTAACCAGTGTCGAGCCCAACCCATTAAGCTCATTGTTAAAACGATTAATATAACCCATAACAACGATCATCTCTTCATAAAATTGAAATAGCTTCTTTATTAAAAATTGAAATTAAAAGTTTAAATGACAATCAAATTTTATTATTGGTAACCCGATTCCAATCCCAATTCCAATACTTGTACTGGAAATTTTTTTAGAAATTTTTAATACCAACTTGATTTCTAGGAAAATTTACCTTTTTGTTTTGAAAAAAAACCATTCCAAAAGCTAACGAACTTTCTTCAAACTTTTTTTTTTTTTTGTATTAATTAAAAACAATTTTTAAACGCTAGAACAAACCCTTTTATTAAAATTTAAAAAAAAAACCCCCAGAAAATCTCATAGGAATTCACAAAACCGAAAAACAGAAACCAAAACAAACTAAAGTCATATTTAAAAACATTTTTAAACATCATCTACCAAAAACTTTTCACATTTTTTTTTTTTTTTTTGGGGAAAAACATTTTTTTCCGAATTTCCTTAAGGGACAACTAAATTGAAAGTAATGAAAGCTATTTTATTCGTAAGTCTAGTACAACACAAAAAAAACCAACAAACTTTTCCAGCATAATTCATTTTAAATTATACCAAAAGCAAACATTTTTCAGTTGTTTCAGTTTTGTTTTTCTATTCTTTACTCTTTCATTTCTATAAAAGGGCTCAAGGGACTCTAAAAGAGACAAAAATACAAAAAAAGAAAACAATTTTAAAGCTTCCAAAAAAACACAAAAAGTGAATGAAAACTTTTTCCTTTTAAATAATGGACAAAGTATTTCCTTACTCCTTTTTTTGTCATTCTTCTGAATCCTCTGGATCCAAAAAAAAAAACACTGAACAACACTCAAAAATATAAAAATTGTCGCTTAGCTATTTATGTTGTCGCAACAAATAGAAGTGCAACAAACTCTCTTGAAAAAAAAGTCTCAATACATTATCCTAAAAATCCAATATACAATATCCTAAAAATTCAAAAGTCCTAAAATTCCTAAAATCATTTTCATGTCCTTATTGAGAGTTTAAGAGTTTTTTCAAAAATGAAGGATTAAAACGTTTGTTTAGCAGCAGGTTTGTTCAGAGATGGAATCCCATATTATATAGAAAATGTTGCAGATGAAATGAATAAGAATGAATTATAATTAGGTGGGTTCTAAAGCTGAGAACAATATAAGAATTTTAAAATACTCAATGAAAGATTTGGAAGACTATCAAGGCTTCAATAATATTTTGTTCAGCGCGCCTTTTCGGGTAGCAGCCGAATTATTATTTAAAAAGTTGTATTCGAAATATATCCGAAGAAAATGTAATTGGAAGGGATTTTAGGGTTAGATTAAAAACGAGTATTTAAATTATCAGATTTAAAAATTTTGAATAATTGGGTTCGGTTTTTTGAGATTTTGAGTTTTGTGGACTTACAATTCAAGTGTATTTTAGGAATCCGAATGGGGTTTTGATAAACAAGAAAAACAAAAGGGAATCCACAAATTTTTCCAAAAACTACTCTTGATGAACTCCAATACTCCAGCTTTGGAGTTCTTGATTTATAAATTTGAGGAACGACATGGATACGATCCAATGATACTGAATCGATCCATACATTTAATTTCACAACTACCAAAACTAATTAGAAGAGATACACACGGGCAGCAATTTTAATATACCCATGATATTATCTTATTTTCTAAAATAGTAAGTGTAGTGTTCTAAAAACTCTTTTATATTAAATATATAATTAAATTTTTATGTGAAAATTGCCACCTCACTCTTTCCCCCTTGCAAAAAAAAATTAAAACAGAAACATAATCTTACAAAACGAACTTGTTTAAGTAAACAGTTCCCATGACACAACCATAATTTTTTTTAAACTTCCTTAAACTTCCTTTTTTTTTGAAGACATATTCTACAGCTCTCTAATTTTAAATTCCAATTTGTTTTCGAAAGGATTTTATAATTTAAATATGTTTATGCAAGTAAAACTTTTGTTTCTTTTCAAAAATGCAGACACAATTTTATGTTGCATACATAAAAAACAAAAATACAAAACACGACTCAAAGGACAAAATGTTGTAAAAACGGTGCTTCCAAATTTTTATTACTTACAATTTATGCACAAAACTTTTTTTTTTTGTTTATTATAAAGTTTGATTTTCTTTTCAAATTTATTTCTATAAAATTTTTGAATTCTTCAAAATTTACAAGTGAATCGCCAAATTTACTTAAATAAAGGGATCATTTTAACTTGTATGAGATGGAAGGTTGTGAAGAGTAACAAAAGTCCGAAAAATTGGATATTTGGCGTAGACTTGTTAGTGTACCATGTATTCTTGGCAACTAGTTATTAAGATAGTTTGAACTGAGGTTGGTTATCAGATTTGACCTAGAATTATAAGAGAAGCCTCACAAATGAGTTCGATTTTACACACCTTGTTAGAAATTTCGAAAATTTTCAGACAATCGTTCTTGGATTGGCATAACTTTTGACTAGCGAACATGTTTTTACTTAAGATATGAAATAATTTCTCGTATATTTCAGAGAAGGTTTTACCCCCTCCAAAATGAATTCATTTATTAGTTGTAATATTCTTGCATAATTCAAAAGTATAATAAGGAAAGAAAACAGAACAAAAGAAGGCTTCCAAAATAGGAAATAAAAACTAAAATTTAACAACTATTTACAACAACTAATTAACATATTGGGATTTATTTTACAAAATTATTTAAAATTGCAAAATTCTGGAAACAAAACTTTTAAATCCAAAAGATTGTTATTGCAAGGTAGAAATGTAAGGAAATATAAAATATGATATTAGATTGTCAGTCAGACGGATTCTCTTTTAGGATATGAGGGCATAATGTGCAAATGAATTCGCCTAAAAGTTGGTCCATAGTAATCATCAAGTAATGTCTATATTCAACAATCTAGTCTTCCAGATATATCCACTCTGATTCCAGCAATTTATGTGGCAGCTACACTAAGCTTTGTACATTTGAAATTTAAATAATTTTTTAATAACTCTTCTCAAAATTTTAAGTTTCTAATCCAAACCGTACAAAAGCTATAAGGGATTATGAATTTAGAAATTGAGCTCCGTATAACGGATTCAACAAACAAAAAAAAAACTACCACTGATTACTCATTAAAATGCCATAATTACAACAACCAATATACGAGTGAAGCTCTTTTGACTGGTAATATTTTCAACTTCCGCAAAGGACTGGAAATGGAGTTTTTCCACTGGAACTTCACCGAAATTAGATTTTTTAAATAGGAAAAATTGAAATTATAGTCAGGAGGATTATATTTTAATAGAAATTCGAGTTCTACTTCTAAAAACTACCAATTAAACAATTAAAATAAAATATTTTTTGGTCTGCTTATGATAATTTATGATATTTTATTTTCTATAATAGAGCACATCCAACAAAACATTCATATGGTACTTTTATATAATTAAACACATCTAACAAAACACATTTAATTGAATGTCTTTGTTTGTTACATCTCATTTATCTGGACAAATAAATAAATAAATATTGTATGAGACTTAAGTTGATTTGAAAATAAATACAAACTAAAAATATTTTAAAGTAAATACAATATATTTATAAATTAAGTTGATAATTCAACTAAAAAATTATTAAAAACAAATTTGGTACATACTAAAACATTACATACTATTTTTTGTATATACATAAAATTAAGATTGTTATTAAGTTTTTCTAAGTTCAGCTTAAATCAATTCAGAATTTAAATAAATATTCAAAAACCGGTTTTTATTTATTTATTTTTTGTTTTTTATTTATTTTATTTGATGAAAAATTTACTTAAACTTATATATAAGTATGTAAATAATAAATATATATATATTTATATTCTTGTAATTATTTACTAAACAGAGATTATTCTCATCATTTGATAATAAAAAAATTCTCTTCCGAAATAAATAAAGTAAAAGTCAATTTAAAAATACCAATGTTTATTGAGAAAAAACCGGTTGATTAACTGGTTTTGATCATAAATTTATTTATTTGTAATATTGTATTTGTAATATAGTGTTACCTCATGTTACTTAATTTTTCTAAACTTTTTTTTTTATAAAAATATATTCATTAATGCGTCTGTTTATTACTTACTATTATTTGACAGTAGAATGATTTTATTTATATAATTTGATTTTTTTGGTTCTTTTAGTAGATTGTTGCCAGGGTTAAAAAAAAATATGACTTTTTTAAGCTAAAATTTAAAAAAAAACTTAATATTTGTGTATGATTGTAAAATTAATTTAAATTTGTATTATCAAAATTTTAATTCTAGAACTAATAGAAAATAGAGATAATATTTAATTCGGTCCACACATTTTGAAGAGTTATATTGTGGGGTTTCTATTTTACACTGTGACAGTTCAAACTTCAGATTTAAATTTAAATCTTCGCTCTTGTGTTTAATGTTCCAAATATCAATAATAATTAAATTAAAACTTTTTTTTAAGTAAATTTACAGTTAAGTTCCAGATCTGTTCTAAGATCATAATGTAACTTAATAATCTTATTTTATAATTTATATATTAATTTAAATTTTTTTTCTTTTAAATAATGATGTTTCAATGAATTTTTACCTAATTTGTAATAAGCTGATATTTTAAGATACATCACTAAATACAATATATTATTTATGTGGAAATATTTTATAAAATAGTTAAGGAAATTCGCTCAATATATTTTATTTTCTCTGAAATATTCCATACACACGAGATATTATTCTCAATGACACTTAAGTCGGATGACATTTGATCCAATTTACAGTTTGTACAACTTTAAATATATCTCAAAATTTGACTTACAATATGAGTTAGATTATTTTAACCCATTTGGCATTATTTGACGTTAAAGAATTTGTTAAAATTTTTATTAATTAGAGTTTAAAATAATATCTTTAATAAATTAATAACAACTTTTGATTATTGTTATATGGTAACTCTTTTATATGTACTACCTTCTCTTCAACTGTTATTTTAAACTTGTTTCCAATTCTCATTTTTATGCACATTATATCTATACAGCTTTTTTTTTTGTATTATTTACTCTTATTGCTTAATGCTGTCCATACACGGTGGACTTTGGTATGAACTTGGTACGCGGACTTGAGAAGTTGTGTCGTGTATGAGAAAGTTGAAAAACCCACTTTAAAGATTGGAAGGTTAGTTGAATGAAAATCAAAACATTCTGAAATAATTATAAAATTAAGTGAGAAAAATATTTTAACATATAATAAATAAAAGAATGATTAAATATCATAATTTTAGAAGAATAAAATGAAAAAGACAGAACTATATACTGTTAAATAAAAGCTGTCAAAATTGTCAGAAACTTTTGACATTTAACATATTTTTCAAAACAAAAAAAAATTTTAAATGGTGGTTCAATGATAGATTTGATAAATGTATGGTATATGGTATTTTCAAACATATCCGCGTACTAAGTATCCAACCAAGTCCACCGTACGTGGACAGTATAACAACAAATCAAGTTTTATAATTTGGTTTTTTTTCTCTTTTTTTTAAGAACTTCTGTCAAAAGTCAAAAACTCGTCTAACTTTATACCATCAAATTTTTATTCTACATTTTGTATTTAGAAAGTCAAAAATTTAAAAATTTTAAATTTATAAAAATTAAACAACAAAATAATGTTAATAATAATAAATATTAATAAAAATTATTTAAAATATTTTTGTATTTTTATAATTATATTTTTAAATATTATTCAAATATGTTTAAGCTGTGATTTAAAAAAATGTGATAAATCATTTCAATTATGTATAGAAAAAAATTTATGTGAATGTAATACAACAACAACAAAATCTCATATACCAGTTAATCTGAAAGATTCTAAAGATACAAAAACAAATAAAATAAAATTATCAAATAATGATAATAAAAATAATATTGATAAAAATTTATATAAAATATCTGAATTAAAATGTCGTCCATCAAAAAATTGTTTTAAATGCATGGGAGATTTATATTCAGAATGTTGTAAATGTGTTGATGGTTTATGTCCAAAATCTAGAGGTAAAGAAGATTTATCACGTATGTCACATGTTGGTGATTTTCCAGGTGAATCAAATTTATTTAATGCATTAACTGAAACAACTAAAGTTGGTGTACATGATGAATGGCAAATATTTAAATATCCAAATGATTTGAGTCCATTTAAAGCTAATTTAAATGATATAGAATTAAAGGAATTAGAATCAAGAGATAGTAATATATGTACAGTTATATTTATGGATCAATGTTTATCAGCAAATCAATGTGAAAAAAATTGTGAAAGTTTAGGAGCTGTAAGATTATTTTTTAATATTTATTGGATATTTCCAATGATATTTAATTTTAATTTTATTTAATTTAATTTTTCATTTAATTTTAATTTTATTTTTTAGAATGCATATCGTTGGTTTCATAACGGTTGTTGTGAATGTGTTGGAAAAAATTGTCTTAATTATGGTATAAATTATAGTCGATGTAAAATTTGTGGCAATGAAGATATAGAAGAAGGTGGTGGTGATGATGATGATGATAGTGATGATTATTTAGAAGACAAAGATGAATTATAAAAATATTTTAATTATAGTTTATTATTTTTTTGAGTAATTGAAAGAATATATTTAATTTTTTAAATAATTGTACTTACGATATTATAATCTTGATTTATTTTTTTTTAATTGAATATAATTTTAAATAAAGTTTTGTTATATCTCAGGTCAAAAGATGTCTTAAATTGAAACCTTGAGTTGAATACTGGGTTTTGTGCAATTAAAGTTGTCTTGAAAAATTATAATTGTTTAGATTTTTGTTTAATTTTAATATTCGAAATATTTTTCGAAATTAATTCTATTAAAGAAGTATAAGATCAATTTCAATGTCAAATTTATATATTTATAAGTAAAAATACTTAATTAATTAATTATTTATTTATTTTTTTAATATTAGTACCAGGGCAATAGTAAATATTGCCTGATATTATTATAGTTCTTTGCCTATTTAGCATTTGGGATTCTTAAATTAAATACTTTCTATATATATAACTACAATATTAATTATTTTGTTTATTTTATATATTTGTATATTTAAATTATATTTGGTCACCATGGGGATTTGTAAAGAAAAATTATTTTTCAAAAACTTTTGTTTTTATTAAATATTGTATGACCTGAACGGAATCGAACCCGGACTCTTTCGCTTAGTAAGCCAAATGCTTACCCGTTATCCCACTATATAGATATTTATAATTTAAATTCTAATTATTCTAAAGTTTCTCAAATCAAAATTAATTTTGGAATTAAATTAATTAAAGTTTATATAGTTTTAGATCGAATTTTATTTTGTAATTCATCTCTAATAATTTCAATTAGAATATACAAGATAAACGAACTAAATTTCAAAATACAATATTTATTTTCCAAAACAATTTTTTTTCAAAAATTAATACAATATAAAACTAATCCTTTTATTTTTAAGTTTTTCTTATATATAGTATAAAATATCGTATATTCCCATATTCCTTCCTTTATTCTTAAATAATTCTTAATTAAGGTTTAACCCCTCAAAACATAAGGTTTTTAATTAAATATACTTTTCAAATATATATACATATATATTAAACAAAATCCCTACAATAATACAATAAGTATACGTTTAAAGAATAACAATTTTTAACCTTTGGGCTGTCCTTAACTTACTAATAATACTACATATATTTAATTTAATTTTTATTATAATATTACATACATATTCAATTCTAACACTTGAACAGTTCACTTATCCTTTATTCTTTTATCTTGTTATCCTTTTCATCCTTTTATCCTATATATCTTTTTAAAATTTCGAATTTTATATATACATATACTTGGATTTCTATACTAATTTCTAATTCTTAAATAAAAACTACTTGTTTTTTTTTTTTGGGTGTCTTAAAAAGTTCAAAAATTTCTTAAGGCAATTATATAATAAAGATACGTTTGGAATAATAAAACAAACGGATATATTAACGATATAAAATTAAATAGAGTTAAAAAATAAAATTACCGTTATTATTTATTATATTTTGATTCAAAAAGGTACTTTTATTTTAAAACTTTACACTCAAAGAAAGAAATTAGGAAATTAATTCGAAAAATTTTTTAATTTTAAGTAATACATATTTTTTAATACTTATATAATATTATATATATAGATTTATATATGTATATTCACATAATACAATAATATACATATATCACAATATATAAAAGGAAAATAACAATTATATCTATAGTTTGCACATGAACATACTGGTGAGGTGAAATAATATCAAAAACAATAAAATCAAATCGAAATTGATTATCAATAAGAACAATATAACCTTTAACATAATCCCCCTCTTCCGAACATATTTCAATTCATCTTCTCGATCCCAATAAAACTTTGATTTTATATCCAATTGCGTGTGGGGTAAAAAAGTCGATGTTATGTTTGACGTTATTTCACTACACCTTTTAGAGAAATATAACTATAAAAAAAAAGTCATATAAGCGTTTAAATGAAAATGGAATCTAAATAATGTAATCAGGATGAAAATTTCTTCTATTTCCTTTATATTTTTTTTTATTTTGATTTTTTTTTTTTTTTTAGAATTCCTTAACCATTACTTCATTACCCCGAGACTTAAAACAAAAAGAATTTATACTTATATACTTATAGATACATTTCAAAATTCTTTATAATGAAAATTCTTGTCACATTCTTCTTCCTCGGTATATATACGTTATATATATATATATTTTTGTTTTAATTAACTCTAATATAGCCCCAAATCAAAATTATTTTAAAAATATTTTAAGAAAATAAAATAAATAAATTGTATATTTTACTACAATATAATATGTAAAAGTATATTATAAAATAAACTGAATCCAATATTTTATAGCATTCATAAAATTATATTTAGTAAAAGTTATTATTCTATTAAAACCAATTTTTTATTTGAAAATAAATAGCACTTTAGATCACAAATATAATAAAAGAAACTTGAATATCTTTATTTTAAGAAATACTAAGTAATTAATTAACAAGTTATTTAATTTAAGAGTATACTAGCCTTACATATCAAATCCATTTCTTAGATATGCATGTCTCGCCATAGGACGTGTTTTCACCTAATCAATCCACTAATCTAATTCATTTCAAATTTTCATTTAGTACAAGAACATCCTTGTACTAAATTTCCAGGATATGCATGGGTCAACAGTTTGGTGGCACAGTGGTTAGAGTGCTGAAATATCATTCCAAAGGCCTCTGTTCGTTGCCCGGTAAAATTAAAAAAACTTTTATCTGGTTTTCGAAATTGATTCGTCATTTGGTTCCAATAATTAATAATTGTACATCTTAAGTAAAAAATACATGAATATAACCATATAAATAAATAATTTAATTCAATAATATAACTCACAGATATGGAAATACCTTATAATTGGATATAAAATTATTACAATATATAGAAAATAGAATTGTATCTATTGAAAATCTAAAACAGTTGAACTGTTAACACTTAAAATAATGCATCACTAATTTTGCAAATTTTTTTATTAGGTTTTGGATGATGTGTAAGAGACATTCGAACAACTATCTCAATTCAGTGAAAAATAGAGCTATATCCATCCTATAGAAATTTTATACCAAAGATACTTCTACTGTCACTCCACTATATCATCGTACAAATTGGTTATTAACCTGATTCTAAAGCTACCTCTCGTGAGAACGAACCTGTATTATATAATAAAATACTCTTATCAGTGATAAAGACTTCAGTGATTACCACTCAGTATAATTCTTATTCACTGTTAAATTAGTGAAATAAAATTGATTACAATATTTTGGAATTAGTTAACAGTTAGTATGTTCTCTAAAATTTGTAATTCATAAAGTGTATGATATAAAGTACTTCAGAAAAATTAACCTCCACCTTTATAAGTCCCCCACCTTTTTCCAAATATCCAACTTAATTTATTATTTCCAATTTCTTTCCCGAATTTCCTTTCCAAATTCTACTCTTCCAAACGAAATTATACATTTGAATTGAGGATGTACTCTAAGTTTGATTATTCAAAGAGGAGTGGTTTTATTTGATAAAATTTCCATACTATCGAGATGACCCCAATATTGGGATTTCGAATGGATTGCGATGCTTTTGACCTACTCTTGTCAACAAAATTTGAAATGTATTTGATAATAAAATTATATTTTTATATTAAATGCAGCTTCATAGTCTAATCTCATTTTAATCTTTTATTTCTTATAAGAGAACCTTAATTAAATTAAAAAACTCTAAAAAAAAAAATAATTTTATTACAAAATTTTTGCCTTTGACCCAGTCTTTTAAAAAAAAAAGAAAAACTTTTAACTGGGGTAAAAAAAAAAATAAACTGGTTTACTTTTTTTTTTGAAACTGTTTTTTTCGCCTTTGTAAATATTACAAAAGATTTTTTTTTCAACCCTTTATAAAAAAAAAAAAAATATTTTACTTTCATTTAAATCTTTAAAAGAATGGATTCTAAAGAATCCATTTTCTATTTTATATCCGTTTAAATTTTACTTTTATTCTAAAGTAATTCTTTTTTTTTCATATTTTAACCCAAATCAAAAAACTATATGATTCATATTTAAATGATCGTATCATTGTTAACAGAGTCAGATTTTATTTGATTCAAGGCAGAAATGTATATTTTAAGTACAATTACAAGTACCATTACCTGCTACTAATTACTTTTTCAAGTACCAGTATTACTAAGGTTTCGAAACTTACAACTTTTAAGTATAAGTTAAAGAATCTAAAAAAAATACTTGTAATTCTCAGAGAGTAATTAAATTTTGAGTTTAATTACTTTTGTAATTACTTTTTTTATGCTTAAGTATTTTCAAGTAATTAAGTACTAAGAAATCCATAAGTATCAAGAATTCAATTATTTTTCAAATATGCAAGTATTTTGCAAATATTTTCATTCATTGAATACAAAATTTCAATTCAAAGCCATGTAATATTGAATCTCTGATTAACTCTATTATAAAATCTTGAACTCTATGAATGAAGTATTTCATAGTAGGTACTTAATTACTCGAAAATACTTAAACATTAAAAAATAATTACAAAAATAACTAAACTCTACTAATGGTTTATGTCTTTACTAAACTAAAATTTTATTGCTTTGTGGGAATTACAATTGAATTATTGATAGTAGAAGAAGTGACCCTCGCAGCAGCTCATGTAGATCCTTAATAGCAAAATTACGGAAATGTAACATCAAATAGGAGAATACAAAAACAGCAACAAAAAAACTTGTTAAACTGTGATGTCGGATGTAGCCCCTATGTTCCGTAGAGACATAAACCATTTGAACTTCAAGTGTAACCATCAAGGCAGTAGAAGATGTGAACCTCTCAGCAACACATGAATACGTACCATAATTCCACAATTAGAACAAAGCAACAACATATAGGATAATATACAGAAGCAGAGAATTGGAGAATAATAAAACATCGTGTAAAACGTCAGATTGAGCCCCTATCTAATGAAATGTAATCCTCAAGGTATTAACAGATGTGATCATACCAGAAACACTTGGATACGTATGGCAATTTCAGAAGCATTATTTTCAAACATACAGGAAAATACGGAATTAGAGACTAGCAGAATTACAAAACATTGTGTTAGGTTGAGATGTCGTATGGAATTTCTCTCAAAGGAACAAAGGAGTAAAAAAAGATTGTCTTCATAAACAAAAATACGACACTGTTATCTCTATAATATAAATTTAATTCAATTTTCCAAAAAAAAAATTTTAATTTATTTCTCGGAAATTTTCTTTTATATAGAAATTTTCTTTTCAACTTTAAACTTTCATGTCATGACAGTTTTTTTCTTTTTCTAATAATGTACCTTGACCTTAATTCTAAAAAACCCGTTAAATAAATTTTTTTTATAAACACCTACAATATTTCTTTTTAATTAAAATAATAAAAACTTTATTTTCCTGTTAAATCTATATCTATCTGAGTATCTGAAGATATTTTTCGTTATAAATTCTTTGTGAAGTTTTTTTTTTAATCGTACCTTTTTTTAAAAAAATGCTGCAATGCTACTATTCCGTTAAAATTTAGATTATTGGATTACTAGATCTCTGTTTAGCCACTGATTATTTAATTGATGTGTTTAAGTAAAGCTGCAGACTCGTCGATTTTGATGATCTTGCTTCTTCCGTTATATTAGGTCTATCTGTGAATTCTGAAGCTTTCTTAATTCTGAAGTTATATCAAGAGGCAGTAATTAGAGATTTTAAAGTTATTGTATTCAAAATAATGTTATATTCGAGACTATGAATTAATTGGGATTATTTTTTGTATGGAATAAGTACGTTAGGTTCTCATAGCATTCTTTAGATTTTAGTGTTTGATGCAAAATCCAGATTTAATCATTTAATAAGAATGGGTTCTGATGTGGCAGCCCCCTTATATCAAAATAGTTTTTTTTAATCAATTGTATTATATTTTAAAATTTTGGTAAGTTATTTTACTTTTTAAAATATTTTGGGGGAGAAATTTCAGAGAGCCACATTGAAAATCTGTGTTTTTTTAACAAATTTGCTTATTTTAAGTAATTAAAAAGAAATTTAAATGTTGTTAGAGCTAGAATTCTTCAATTAACATATTACTTAGTCAACTTTTTTAAAATGCAACATTAACATTCATCGGCTATATTTAAATTTAAGTATAAAATTTCGAAAAATTAAAAATGTTTTGCATTCTATAATTGATTATTCTATAAAATTAATATTCTAAATTAATTTCGTACTAATTGTACTAAAAATCGACTAACAAATTAATTTAACAAAGTACCTAATAATTAATAAACAAATTTCCTTAATTGATATTCATTTGAATATCTTATGCCTATATTTATATAAACTCCCTATACTACAAATAAATGACTAAGTATTATAAAACTTTCAAAATTAATTTTTAATATTGTAAAAATAACTTTTATCTTAAGATACATTATCAAATTCAAATTCCTTAGAACAAACTTTTTAGGAATTATACTATATACATATATGTTTTAAATAGGAGTTGGTACCTAAAGAAACTTTTTTACAAATTACTTATCAATAAAATATAATATTAAGTAAAAAATTTTATTATTAAGCAAATCTTCATCATTATTAAGTAAAATGGCAATTAAGAAATTGAAATCTATTAAAACTTTTACTTTTAATATAAGCAATGCTGTTAATTGAGAAATTTATTGAGTTTTTGTTTAATCTACAAAAAAACTTATCAATAGTCAATTCTAAATTATATTCAGTAATTTCATTTCCAAAACCAACTATCAATAAGTTTTGCAAAATTATATTGAAATTAATAACAACGAGAAAGAGTGTAGTAGAGTAGACTGTGTCAACTCTGGGATACCCATATGACCGTATCATCCGGTTAATTACTTTTGGCAAAATTTCAAACATACAGCTTCATTAGGTGTAGTGTAATGCTCATATAAAAGAAGGAGTTGTATGGAAGCTATTCGAACCCTCTACAGTAGACCAACCAAATTTTGCAGAAACTTTGGCCATTACATTAAACTATTTTTAGCACAATTTCAGACGCCCAGCTTCAATAGGTGTAGAGTAATACTTATATAAAAAAAAAAAGTTGTATAGCAGCTACCCGAACCCATGGACCAAAATGGCTGGATTTAAATAGCGATGACGGCTATTGCAAAAAAAACCAATTTGCAAAAATTTCAAGATCCTAGCTCCTTTCGTTTTTGAGTTATCGTGCGAACGGTCGGACATACATAGCTAAATCGATTTATTTTTCGATTCTGATCCGATCCATACACTTGAGTCTATATCTACCCCTTTCCTTCTCTGCGCCGCAAACGTAATGGCGAATTTATTATACCCTTTGACTATATAGTCATACGGGTATAAAAACTAATATATATCGCATATTTGTTTTTGATTACTTTTGCTTATTATGCAATAATCGTTGTAAAACTTTTTAAAAATTAAATTAAAAATTAATAATTACATAGAAAAATTATCATTGATAAGAAATTTCTATATAAGTTTTATTTTATAATGATTATATAACATAAAAGTTTATTTTGTATTAGTTAATTAAGTTGATTACAATTTATTTTGTAATTAAAATGAAAATTTTTTAAAAGAATAATTAATTTAATGTGTTATTCAGTTGATTTTGAAATAAAATTAATTGATTCTTAAAAAATTAATCAAGAATATTGAAAGTTTTTAATTGATATAAACATTATTATTAGATAGAATCAAATTGAGGAAGGGTTTTCGAACAATGATTTAATATCGAAGTATTTTAAAGAATTCTAATTTTAAAAAAAATCTGAATCTGACCAATGGCGTAGTGGTAAAGACCCCACCTTTCATGTGGAATGTGAAAGGTCTCGGGTTCAAACCCCGGTCAGATCATATCTAATAAAAAAAATCGTAAAATTGCATAATTATATCTTAATATAAAATAAGATATTAATAAAAATATATAAATAAGTCTTGTGTAAGATTATAGATGGCGCACAAAGTTAACATTTGTGCATTCACATTTCATAACCTTATACAACAGCTACAAACGAGTAATCAACGGCTTAGTGAATATTATGATTAAAGAAACTGAAGCCTAGTTTTAAATAAAACTTGGGGAATGCCCTATACTCCTTAAAGGAGTGGAAAAGGAATAAACAAACAAAAAAATTTAAGAAAAATATTAAATTTAAAAATGTCGCCACAATTAATAATATGTTAGGCCTCCATTCAATTTTTTTTGCGGACAAATTGCCATATAATATTGCACGTTTGGTTGCAACTTTTCTGTATATGACCACTTGTATGAAACCAAAATATATTTGAAAGTTTTTTTGAAAAATTGCTCGTCCGAAGTCTGTGTCTCAGAAACTTTGGTATCAATTAAAAAAACTGAAATATTCGAAGGTAATCCAGGATCACTGTGGGACTTTAACCATCTAATATCATTTCCATTTTTTAAACCGAATTAGGATTTGACCTTTAATATACAAATGGAGTGTTTAGTTTTGAGAACCGGAATCTGAAAAAGAAATTAAGAATAAGTACTGGCAGTCATGGATAAAGTTTAACAGGGTAAATTTTAAAGAGATATTTTGAAGATTAGTGTTAATATTTAGAGTTATCAATTTTAGGAAGGACACTACCTGGGAACTGATTCCATAATCCGTCGTACGCATAACAATTAAATTTCTATAGGCTGTAGTGACCCTTATTACTAATTCAACGGTGTAAGAATAAACAGTCGTCGCAACTCACACTATTGTTTTCACATTGGAAAACTTTTAGAAGATGCATTTATTGCTTCATTTCCTTACATTATATTGCGACCGCTCTCATTAGGCATCATTAAAAGAAGTTTAATGCCCAAATTGTACGAAAATTAATATTGCCTTATTTCAATATTAAATTTTACCGAATGCCCAAGAACCTTTAACTAAAATTTTAAAAATTTAAAAAAAAGAATCTGAAAAACCACCATAAATTTAAAATTAAAAAAAAAATATATGTTTTTTTTTAGTTTAATAAAAACCCATAAATTTCAAACATTTTTCATATGAATGCGTTTTGTATTTTATTTTTATAATATAGGTACGTATGTATAAAAATTTATACTCATTCTACCCCTAACATTAAATTCAATGCATATTTTACCCCTAACAAAAACATTAACTTAAAAAAAAAAAATTATCATTCATCACACTATTCAACTTCTTCATCTTCTTACCACCTCTGGATTTTGATCCTGACCCAACCCTACATTACAACTATTTTTTAAATGAACCGAGACGAACAATGTTTCGTGAGAGACAAAAGAATAAAAAATCAAAAGCAAAATCTGCTGCAATTTACCAGATTTTTTCCATTGAATTTCATATGGTACCAAAAATAACTGTATATAAAATTTATATTTAATTTTAAATTTGATTTGAGAATATAAATTATACAAAAACAAATACAACAATAGCAATACAATAAAAGAGCACCATATTATTATGCACTTATACATTTAAAAAAGTAATTTAGTATTCAAGATAAGTACTTATATTCTAAAACAAATAACAGGTAAATAAAATTCAAAATTCAAATAAAATAAATGAGGGAGGAGCTTAAGGACGAAAATTTATGTTGTATGTATTACAAAAAAAAAACACAAAATCGTTTATTAAACGATGAACAACGAATGACTATCATTTTTAATACACGTTTTGGGAGCATTTTAATATTTAAACGGTAATTTTTTATTTTATTAGTTACTTGTGATAGATGGTGGGGGCACTGTATTTATATTTCATTTGGTATTCATTCGGGATAAAATAGAGTTGCCATATTGTTGTGTTTTTCTATATACTCTAAGGTTTCCGTTGAGAGTTAAATGCCATAGAAAAATACTATATCTACTTTAATAAATTAAAAAACTTGTTTAATTGAGTTGGTTATAGGCCTTTAAAAGCTTTATAACTTCCAATCCAATAAGATTTCATATATACCTAGGTATTAAATTGTAATAATTTTATATGTGAGTTATAAGATGTAATGAAATTAGTTTTGATATGAATTTAAACTCAGTAAGGAATGGTATCAAGCACGGATGCAAGGAGGTGGTAACAAGGTAATAATGTATCAACTCTTAATAATGTATCAATCTCCTCCACTCCTAGTTTTACTCTTAAATATCAATTTTACTACAAAATATTACTCTCAAATTTTATATCGATCAAGGTTACCAACTTTCTAGTTGTTTGTTGTCAAAAATTTATATTCAAAATTATTTTTTTGCCAAAAAAAAAACTTCAAATGTGCTAATGAACAGTAAGACGAGAATGCAATTCAAATTTTTTTTCCCCAATTACCCTTCCCATCAGATAGGTCTAGATCCGCCCATAAATGGTATCGTCCTTAGAACAGATAAAAGTTAAATTTAAGATTTTAATTTCTTATCCAATTTTTACTGGAAGTCGAACTCCAATATCTGAAGGCAATAGAATGCATTTGTATAATATTTTTTTTAAATAATAAATAACTAATGATGAATTTCAATTTTTTTTTAATATAGGATTTGTTTTCCGAAAGTACTAACATTTATATAATACAAAGAGTTTTCATTGGTTCATGGTTAATATATGGATATAATTCGAAATTTAAATTAAAAATTAAATTAATACTATTAACTTGTCACTTTTTTTTATCAATAAGTACCTACGCAACTTCAAATCGGAATATCTGACATTTATAATTTCTGTACTCTCTACAATTATGTGTTTATTTAATTTAAAAAATATTAAATGCTATAATTTCAGTTAGTTACTTACATTAGAACCTATTTGCTATTATTTTTAATAATTTATTTTAAATTCTTCTGTCATTTTTAAAAGATTCGCAGACAATTCCAATATTCCAGATCGCTCTGGAATATTCAAAATGTCTGAAATATTCGAATCTACCAAATTTTGACATTAGTTGTTAACACACACCTTTGACACAAATCCTTCCATATTTCAGAATATAATATCAATAAAATTCAAAATATCTTACCTTCAATAAATAAAAATATATACCTATTTAAATTGACTTGATTATTATTATTATCACTCTGTATTATAAATGACATTTACACCAGTTTAAAAAAAAAATAAAAAACAAAACAGAAAAAATAGATAGAACGTCAAAAGTGCGTGGAATAAAAAATGTCAAATCCTTGAACTGAAAAATTTTTTTGCGGATATATAAAAAATAAAATAAAAACATTTTTTTTTACAATAATAATCCAAAAATGTTGCAAAATACAAAAAATAAACAAAACGAGGAAGAGTGTAGTAGAGTAGACTGTGTCAACTCTGGGATACCCGTATGACCGTAACATATACATTATATCATCCGGTTAATTACTTTTGGCAAAATTTCAAACATTCAGCTTTATTAGGTGTAGACTGTAGAGTAATGCTCATATAAAAGAAGGAGTTATATGGCAGCTACTCGAACCCTTTGCAGTAGACCAACCAAATTTTGCAGTAACTTTGGCCATTACACTAAACTATTTTTGGCAAAATTTCAGACACCCACCTTCATTTGCTGTAGTGTAATCCTCATATAAAAGAAGGAGTTGTATGGCAGCTACTCGAACCCTCTGCAGTAGACCAACCAAATTTTGCAGTAACTTTGGCCATTATACTAAACTACTTTTGGTAAAATTTCAGCCACGCAGCTTCCATAGGTATAGAGTAATGTTCATATAAAATTAGAAGTTGTATGGCAGCTACTCGAACCCGTGGACCAAAATGGCTGAATTTTAAACTCGATTCCGTTTTTTGCATAGAAACGAATTTGTGAAAATTTCATAATCCTAGCTCCTTTACTTTTTGAGTTATCGTGATTACGGACGGACGGACATACATGGCTAAATCGATTTATTTTTCGATTCTGATCCGATCCATACACTTGAGTCTATATCTACAACACTATATTTACAAACGTAATGGCAAATTTATTATACCCTTGGACTATATAGTCATACGGGTATAAAAATAAGAAGTAAAACAAAAATAACGATGATAAGCCTTGTTTGTTTTGTTTTTTTTTTTATATGTACGTGAGCTATTATATACTTTATACCATTTAGCTGATATCATCTTTATATTTATATACAATATAATAAAAACAATCCAAAATATCATCCAGTATTACAAAAATAAAAATAAAGACCATGTTTTACAATCCCAGGAAAATAATAACGATAATAAAATAAAAAAATCAAAAAAAATATATTTGGAATAAAAACATTTTGATTTTCACAAAAAAATGACAAGATGACTATAATATATTATAAAATGTACAATTTGAACAGAACCACAATACCAAAGTTTAATTTTAAGTTTAAAAAATAAAAACCTAGATATCCATAACATACAATTTTTAAAATACGCAAAGTTCTGCATCTTACTAGAAAAGTTCTGCACCTGCACCAATTGTTTAATTTTAACTTAATTCTTGATAAATGTCAAAAATTATTGTGACATTTGATAAAGTTAATGCATTTCCTGATGCAATATATGTAGATACCTATAAAACTCTGTTAGTGTGTATGATCAGGAAATAGATTGCAATCTAGTTTGTAATTTGAAATTCAGTTAAAAGATTTCGCAATTAATCTGCACACAAAGATGCAGTATAATTTTTATAATATTAATCGTGCACAAATGTCAGAATATTACGACTACATTCGTTGGAGTTAACTCATCATTCATGAGTAGTAAGTAGAGTTAAATCGAATAGATGCGCATTAATTGATTTATTTGACATATGATTTGCATTAAGTCAAATATTAATATGCGTTTTTTTTTTTGTAATTAAGTTGCGAAAAATTCTGCAGATTTATATGCATTCATATGTCAAAATATTTAGTTATTTATCAAAGCAGAAATTTTATGAATTTCAAATTTTAAGCTTTTCTATTATTAAAGTTAAAAGTCTTCTAAGCAGAACTTTTTTCAATTTTTACACTGTAGTACGCAGACAGTGTGCTATGGAATTTTAAGATGATTTATATTCTATATTAAAAATTCAAGTCGAAAAACATACCAGCTAATCACCAATCTATTGGTCCGAAAACTTAAACCCATTTGGACTTCAGTAAACAGATAACAGTTAATATTCATATTCATATCGAATATTAAAAATTTTAAAGCTCACATTATAAAAACACTTTAAAATTTAAATATTAAAATTTTTTCTGCCACATAATATTTTGTCTGTAACTGTAAACTTTAGTATGTATAACAATATAATTACAGTATAATAAAAACATAAAAAATTTAAATTTTAACAATCAAAATGTTTATGTTACGATTTTTAAAATCAAAATTACCTCTACAAAAAAAAAAAAAATATTAAAAACATTTATCCAAATGAGATTTATATAATATATTTTATTTTCACAAAAAAATTTTTATTGTTTTTATAAATTTATTTTATAAATGTAATTAGTTACATATACATACATACGTAAATATACTTCAAAATTTAAATTTAAATAACAAAAAAATAGAGATACAATGACGAGACGACAAGACGAGAAAAATAAATTTAATAACTTTTTAATATACATTTATATTTTAATTTTAATATGACATTTAAATGACAATATCTTTAAATTTTGTAATATAATTTATAAATGTCAATTTGATTTAAACCAGGAAACACAACTTTAGAACGAATCTTACGAATCGAAACACTAAAGTGACAAATGTCACATCACTGCATAACTGCATTTATTACATGAAAAAATAAATCTCTGCTGCATACAAAATGCTTTAAATAACTGTTATACAAATTAAAGGTTTTTGTTTCTTTTTATGACATAAAATGTATTAATTTAATTAAAATTTAGATAATAATTATATGAGTCTAATGAAATT
This sequence comes from Dolichopus griseipennis, assembly GCA_963082915.1. Lineage (NCBI taxonomy): Eukaryota > Metazoa > Arthropoda > Insecta > Diptera > Dolichopodidae > Dolichopus > Dolichopus griseipennis. The sequence continues at coordinate 8,197,562 of OY720444.1, forward strand.
TAATTATATTAATATTAATTAAGTTGTAGTTCTGCAGAATAATTTTGCTTTTTTATATTGTGATATTTCGCCGCAAATTTTGGCAGAATTCTGCACACGTTATTCTCATTTAAAGCAGAATTTTAAAAATTGTCAAAAGATACGGTTTTTTTAATTATAACACTAAATTGTGAAAGTGAAAAGATAATAAAACTTAACATCCTGTATTGTTGTATGTTGCCAGCTTATCATAATTTTGATATTCATTATAACAAAATTCTGTTATACAAATTTTATAATTTTCAGAATTCTGCACAATATTTTTCGGACAAGAAAATGCCTCTGAAAATTCTTCAAAATATTTTAATGTACGAAATTTCAAACTGTCATTGTCAATATCACCTTGACGACAAAACTGTTGTCCAATACTTATAAAAAATAGCTTTTCTGGTTCAATCAAACTTTTTAATTGATTTATTTCATTGATTAATTCATCATTTGAATTAAAAGAATTCATAGTTAATTTAATAGCTGTATATGCACTCATATCAAATTTATTTTCAATATTACTCGTATTAATTTCAACATTTTCAATACATTTATTAATTAAATTCATATTATATTCATTATAAATTTTTTCAAAATATTCATACCAATAATCAAATGATTTAATTTTATAAAAATAATATAATGGTTTATTTTTAATATTTAAATCCAACACTTTATTATATTTTTTTAAAAAAAATTGTCTATTTAATTCATTACTAGTATTTGTAAATAAAAATTCATTTAAAAGATGTTTTACACCATTTTCAATAAATTCATTTAAACTTTTATATGGTTTATTTAAATCATAATTTTCATATAATTCATTTAAATCTGCATCACTAATTAATTTCTCATAATTATTTAAAATATTTTTAATAATAAAAAATTTCTCCACAAAAAACTCCATAATATGATTTAATTTTGAATTTTTTCTTAAATATTCTTCAAATATAATTTCAAAATTATTTAAAAAATTTTCATATCTATTAATTGTTCGGGCAGATAAATTTTCATACCAAAATTTTTTCAAAAAAATTTTTTGATTTAATGCAAAAAGTGTTATACAATTTAATTTGATTTTTAATAATAACATATATTGATATACTTGAAAATTAATTAAAGTTTGAATATCTGTGGTATCAATTAATTTAATAATTTCTTTTAATCGATTCAAATCGAATACAATTAATTTATATTTGTTATCGTGTTTTTTTAAATTCCAAATTTTTTCTAATTTTTCACAAAACACATTCCAATCGAAATTTTCTGATGGTAATAATTCTTTTAAATTGTGTAAAGATTTTATTTCAAATTCTGGTATATTTTCAAAAGATTTTTCATATATTTCATTTAATTTCGATATAAATTCAATAACATTTAATATAGCATTTTCAATATCTCTGGAATCGGATTTATTATTATTTAATATATAAAATATTTGATGTATTTCAAGGATAATTGATTTACCACGAGGTCTTATACTAAATGTATTATTTTCTGGATATATATTAAATAAATTTTCAATTGTTATACCAATTAATTGGGCTTCTATTTCTGCAACATTTGTACTATTATAATTATTTTCTCCTTGAACTGGAAATGTTCCCAATTTATTCAGAAAATCTAACTCATTGTAAATATTACCAATTGTTGTAAAATCATTACGATTTTCGTGAAATTTTTTACAATCTAAATATTGTCTTCGGACAATTTTCTCATAATCAGTTGTTGGTTCTTGTTTTATATAAAATTTTTCAATAAAATATTCATTACTTAATGTAATCGGATAATTATGTAATTCTGTCATACCACCACAAGCATATTTAGCAAAATCATCGCAAGCATTTACCGTTATATTAGTATTTTGTTGTATTTCGTTTATAAAATTGATTAAATCGTCATGGTAATCAAGTTTTAGGGATGAAATACAAAAATTTAGTTGTAAAATTATTAAGAGTGTCCAGTGGAATCCGGGAAATGTAAATTTTTCTAGTAACATCTTAGTTCAAGAGCAAAATATAGCACAACGATTTAATTTTATATTTAGAGTAGGTATACTTTAAATTGATACTGTTCGTTTCAATGATATTTTTTTACTAACTGATTAAATTTAGAAATATTTTCTAATTGTCAGCAATTTATTTTTTTAATATTTTAATATTCTTGTTATTAAATTTTATAATTTTGTTTTCGTTTCATAAAAGTTTAAAGATTATTAAATCAATGTCAGTTCGGAAACATTTTTGAAAAAAAAAGAATAGGTCAAAAGTTATCCAGTTAGTTAGTTGATATAGCTTCAGATTTATTTTTTGTTTTAGTTGTTAAATATTCCCATGACAATTTTTTTTTGTAATTAATGTATTTGACATTGAAATTAATTTAGGAACTACGTATGCTTACATTGAACGTTCTTGTCTGTGAATAGGACTGCAGAAGCAATTATAGTGTTTATTATATTTTTTATAGTATTTTAGGAAATTGTAAACAATTTTAGTAGAAAGTAATATCTTTTTCGAAGAAATCTAATTTGGTTGACAGTATTCTGTCTCAGATCTTGAAGATCAATTATATTTCTTAGCAACTGCTGTGAACTCTATACATTTGCATGTATATACGCGTTACTCTATTCCAATTATTTATATTTTGTAAACATGGGAAATTGTTTTGTATCAATAACTCACGTTTTGCCCCTCATTTGTCCCTTGGCCAAAATGGAGTGTATTATATAAAAATATGAATTTTAATGTCTTCACAAATTTCAAATAAGCATTTACCGTTAGATTGCAATTTTATTAAAAATCGATTAAATTCCATTGTATCTCATTACATTTCCATAGCTTTTATTTATTATAATTGATAACATGACATAATATAATTTTATATACATATTATTTTTAGTATTATGACCCGCAGACTAAATGTCTGACATTTTTTAAAAGGAAACTGAATTAAATAAAAAAAAACAATATTTTATTAATTTATTTAAAGTTATTTATATAAAGTGTTATTAACTGATAAGAATTGTTTTCATTTTTTCAAGTTTAACACTAACACTTTTCAAGTTTAACACGAGATTTCGGAAAATCCCAACTGTATAATGAAAGCTTATTTTAACCGCTATCAATTTTTCAAGTTCAAGAAGTTCAAATAACAATTTAATAGAAAATGTATTACACAATTTATTTTGTATATATTTACTTACATAGTATTTATATAAAAATTTTCAATCAATTTTTAATATTATTAGTATTATTATAACATCCCGTTATATTGTATGGTAACAATTCATTAATATGTGGAAATTCACTATGACAATATCCTAAATTACAAACATTATTCTTATAACGATTCATATTGGATCCGGATGGACATGAGAATGCCTCTGAAAATTCTTTAAAATGTCTAAGTGTACGTTGTCCTGTACTATCATCACGTCTTTCACCTTTACGACACAAATACTGTCCAATACTTATAAAAAATAATTTCTCTGGTTCAATTAATTCCCTGATTATATTTAATTCATTTTTAATTATATCATTTGTATTTGGTGATGATAGGGTTAATTTAAGTGCTGCATAATAATTTAAAAAATTTACATTTTCATCTGGTCTACCATATGATGCTGCTTCATTAATATTTTTTAAACATTTATCAACTAAATTTTTATTATGATGTTCATTATTATCTCCAAAATATTTAAACCATATACCAGTTTGTATAATATTATAAAAATAATATAATGGTTTATTACCAATACCAAGTTCAATTGCAGCAAGATAATTTTCAGATTTTTTAAAATAATCCCGATTCGAATTGATTTTTTCCATGTATTTTGAAAATTCTTTTTTAAAAAATTCAAAATAACTTTTATGCGGTTTATTAAAATCATAATTCTGATATAATGTGTCCAATTCATCTTCAGTAATTAATTTCGTATGATTTTCTAAAATATTTCTTTTATATGAAAAATATTCTGCCATTTTATCAGTTTCATTTGAATTTGGAATTTTTTCAAGAATTTTTTCATATTCAATATCAAAATTATTTAAAAAATTTTCATATCTCTGTACTGTTCTATCCGATAAATTATCAGTCCAAATTTTTTTAAATAAAATTTTTTCATTTATTAATGCCATATAATATGGATTACATTTTACTTTTGTTAAATACATAAATTTAATTATTTCATAATTGATTAATGTTTGCAAATCTGTTGAATCAATTAATTCAATATATTCTTTTATATTGGTAATTTTTCCAACTTTTACTGTAATATTATCAATTTTTTCAATAAAATTCCAATTTTTTTTCAATATTTCATCAAATGTTTCCCAATTGTAATTTTTTGATGGTATTAAATTTTTTAATTCACTTAATGAATTAATTTCAATTTCTGGTTCTTTTTCTGGATAAGAATTCCATGGATATGCTTTATCTTTTAATGCATTCAATTTATTTGTAAATTCTAGAATATTATTAATTAAATTTTCAATTTCTTTTGAATTCAATTCAATATTTGGATTTATTCCCATTAATATATTTTGAATATAATCAGTTTTCAGTTCAAAACTACTTGGAAATAATAAAATTTTATTATTTTCAGGAAAACCCAATATAAAGAAATTTCGTAATCCAAGTGTAATAAATTCTGCATCTAATTCTGCAATAATATTATTTGTTATATTATCGGTAAGAATTGGAAATGTTCCATATTTATTTAAAAAATCCAATTCTTTATAAATATTACCAAGTATTGAAAAATCTGTACGATTTTTATAAAATTGCTCGCAATATAATAAAAGTGGTCGTGCAACAGATTCAGCTTTTAGTGTTGGCTTAGTATCATTATTAAAAAAATATTCAGAAAAATATATTTCAACATTTGGAAATGGTATTGATCTTGTTAAATAATCTTTCATATTACCACATGAATATTTAGCAAAATTTGCACATGGATCAATTTTTATATCAACATTTCCTTTAATTTCTTCAACAAAATCCAATATATCTCGACGATGTTGTTCATCAATTTCATTTGTGGCTTCATTACATTCAATTGTGTTGATTAATAATGTTGCGAATAATAAATGGAGAATATTTTTATATATAAACATTTTTTTTTTATTTTTTTTTTTTTATTTTGTAATTGAATGATTCAAGTAACCGGTATATCGTATACTGATCGTCTGAAAGTTTAAATACGAATTAAATAACAATGATGTAGAATTACTTCAGACAACCTATAGGTGTATAAATATTTTTAGATTTCAAGTTATTTTTCTCTTTCTGGTTTATTTTTGCCAACCGCTTATATGAAATATAATAAGCGTATTGTTTTTGCAGCAAAACTCGAACCCTAAGATTTTTGCATATACGCATTATTCTGATGTTCAGACACTCATAAGACGTGTTTTGTTTATGATGTTCTTCCGTGGGTCCTTAAAAGCTGAGCGGAATGTCTTTAAAATTGGTACACAAGATTTTGATACTAATATCTTCAGTTGATAAGCGTTTGGAGAAAATCAGGTAACCCAAAGGCGCACTCTCTATGGCAATTTTAAGGTTTTTAGGAATATTTTGTAAACCAAAAATGGTGCTACAATACTTATAAGTTGTGATACAATTAATCAACTACAATGTTGCTACAGAAAGTTTTTTGATCCGAAGAACTTTAGTGATCGCCTAATTAAATTTAATAAAGAAAATTTTGTGGATTTTTTCCGAGCTCAAATTTTATATGTTCATACATCCCAAAAAATTTTTTAGATATGCTATTGTTGATAATTGCAAAATTAAAACTGGAAACTAATGATTATCTAACTGATAGATAATAAAATTTTTAGATATGTTTATTTTGAATCTATATTTTAATAAAAAATTTTACACTTGTAGGCATAAAATCTATTAAAGAAATTTTATACTAAGCTTTTTCTGTAATAGCGGTTGATACGATTGTGGGCACAATATATTTTTTTTTTATAAGCTTTCAACGTAAAATCCCAACAATGAGTAATACTTTTTATTTATTATGTTTAGTTATTAGCTAGCAGTTAAAATAAAAAATAAATACACCTATAGAATTTTTTTACTTGTATTAACATTTATAATCGAAATGCGATGATCCATATTCTATAATAGTTTATAAAGAATTTAAAACTTGTTTAGTTAATATTATGTTACAGAATAAATAAAATCGCAAATTAAAAAAAAAAATTTTTCTTTGTTTGTTATTTAAAAAAAAACTGGAAAACCCGTAAATCAACTGATTAATTATATAGTGTAGATTTTTTTTATTATAATTTCAATGTCCAATATTATAGTTACGCAAATAATTAAAAACTATCATAAACATACGATTTTATTTCACCACAATCCAATTTCATAATCAAAAATAGGGAAGTTGAATTAAAAAATCTGAATAAATAAGAATCACTCTATTCTATATGCACTGAATTCAAAAGCTTGCATATTAAAAAATAAAAATATTTCCCAAAACCTGTGTATTTATTGATGCTTTTGAAATACACATTTAAATAATAAAAAACCTAAAGTAATAGGTTTACCCGAATCGCTCCTAAGCTAGTTATTTAAATCCTCATACAAAATATTCCGGAAAAGGGGGTAACCCAATTTTAATAACCAAACTATAAAATCCCTCCTAGTTCAAAATCATGTTGTACAATTATTTATAAATAAACTCAAAAAGTTTTTCCCAAAAATGCACATTTTTAAGAGATGGGTATACAATTCGTGGCCCAATTTTGAATCTAATAAGAAAAGAATGTCATTAATAAGGTATAATAAAGTTGCCATTACGATTGTGATGCTCTAAAAGAGACATGAAAGATTACCATCAAAATACCTACATAATCCTGATCAGCATTCAACTCACGAGAGAACTTTACGTATTTAATATATAGCTATATAGTGTACGATTATATAGAGTTACATAAATTCCATCTACTTTATTTGAATTGAATGAGTTTGACCATCGGGTCCTAATAGATAAATTTCTTTAAAACTTTTTTTTTATATTCTAAGCATCTATTTAAACTGATTATGGTAAATTTTGTCAAATGAAGTAGCATCTGAATAAATTCTCCAGTGTTTTTTATTTGATGAGGTTGAGAAAAGGAAAACGGCAACACTTTTGTTAAATTAAGTTAATCATCGGGTCGATTTGACAAAATATTGTTGTTGTTGTTGTTTAGACGGGGGGGAAAGCAAGTCTCCCTTACACCTAGGCCTTGCGGCCCGTTGTGCACCCCTCATTAAATACTTTCTATTTATTTATAACTACTATATTATTTATTTTGTTTATATTATATATTTGTATATTTATATTATATTTGGTCACCATGGATGGGGATTCGTAAAGAAAAATTATTTTTCAATAATTTTTTTTTTTTTAATTAAATATTGTATGACCTGACCGGGAATCGAACCCGGACTCCCTCGGTTAATAAGCCAAATGCTTACCCACTGCACCACCGAGGCCCCTGACAAAATATTACTTTTTTTTTTATTGCAAGAGAATAGAAAGCTTCAAAAGTCCCCCATGAGTACTGTGCCATGTTCCTTTGGATAGTCTGCGACCATAGAACACCAAAACCAAACCCATTTTGAACCAAACTTGAGGAAGGAACCTGTAATACAAATGTAAAGTTTGGTTTAGGGAATTTAAAGTTTGGTTTGGGGATAGTGCTTTTGGAAGGAATTTAGGTGAAGGTTAATTGGGATTATTGGGAGATTAATTGGAATCATATTTGTACATAACTGCGAATTGAAAGAACTCTACGTTATTTAAGGGTTAAACATTTTAAAAGTCCATTGAAAACACCCTGTAGATTTCTTGTATGTATTGCAAGATATAGTCAATATACAATGTTGACTTAGGTTATTTAAATTAAATAAACAAATTATAACTACTTTATTATAAAAATTTTGTATTATTAAACTTATTGAACTTTACGATTATACTTTGTGATAATGATAAGTTTATTAAAAACAACATTTCATTAATATTAGTTTCTAAAAATTGATATCAAAAGTTATTGAACTTGTTTTAAAGAAATATATATACACAGATTTTGACAAATTTTTAAATTTGAATATTATATAATTGAAATTTTTTTTTGGGAATAATTAATTGATAATTAAATTTTCTGGGTTTAAATGTTTAAATCATCGCTAATCATAAAATTGTCAATTTTTTTTTGTAATTTGATTAAATTTAATTCAGAAAATTTTTTTTGAAGGGAGGTGGAAACTGAATGTCACACTGAGTAGCTGCTAAAAGTTTCTCCGGGTAGTTTAAGATTTTAACGAACCAAAACCAATCCAAGATCTTAAATATGAACTAGTGTCGCGAAGCGATCATCACACTGAAGTTATTATTTCTATTTATAAAGAAATATTTTAGCCGCGATCGACAATTTTTAGACCGAATAAGCCTATTCAGATTTTGATTGTGGGAATAGTGATTTGAAGAAGAAACTTGAGAAATGTGTACTGGGAACTATATGGATTATGTAGAATGGAGATCTTAAGTGTGAATATAAACATGTAAAAAGATAAGCATCTACTCTGGTCTTGTTCCGTCACGTTTGAAAGCTATGTGGAATGGAAATAATTGTGAAATTTCTTTAGAGCAGAGAATAATCCCCAACAGCACAGTGATAGCTGAATAAGGTCATTGCGATGCCACTGGAATGATTAATGAGACAAAGGGTTCTGTTTTACACTTAAGATGAATCAACGGAAGACAAGGAAGACATCAGATGCTTATTCCTATACAGTTGAATTATTGAGGTGGCATAATACAGGTTATGGAAATTTGTTTATCATTCAATCAACCCAAAGGCTGGTAGTACATATTTCCTATCGAATTACCCTCATCTCCATAATCCTATATTACCTAATTAAACCCAATTACCAATCATCCTTTCACATCTTTATTCTTAGAGACATGGTGTACATTTGTGTCACAGGTCCAATCTTAAATTTTTTTTCAGCAAGGGTTTTGGTTTTGGTGTGGTAAAGTCGTACACTCCCTGTTGGGCTTACGCACAGCTTACATAGGTGGTTTTCAAAGCTTCCCAAGTCCCACGTAAAAAAATACAAAAATTGAGATTGTATATATTTCTACATAAACTAAAATTTACATGATACTATATTTAGGTGTTAATATTCCTCAGTTGAATAAAATCCTAAATATAGAAATAAAATAATTAATTCATTCAACTATAATTTTTTTTAGAAGCATATTTGTATTTCTTTTTTCTAATTTCAAATAATTAGTCTAGTTACATTTTATACATTTCATTTTTATTAACAACTTCTATTTACATTATAAATAAATGTATATACATTTTCACTTTAATAAGTCAATAATTATAATAGTAATCATTATTATTTTTATTAACATTGTAATTTATATTACCTGTACATTTTATTACCTTAAAATTACAGTATGTAAACTGAAATATACAATTTGTAATTAATCATTCGAATTGTGAGGAGCAGCAGCAGCAAAAAGAAAATAAAATAAAACTTGCTATTATTTTTCCACTGATTAAAGATGATTTTTTATAATGAATACCTACCGTTATTTTTTTTTTATATGTATATTATATACTTTTTGTACAATATTAACGGTATATAAACGCACATTAATTTATTCTTATAAATTTTATGATTGTAATACTAATTACAGTTCTTTTTTTATAATGTTATATTATATCACAATAATTTGTAAAGGACTCTCGAACGTTGAGCTTCATTGTACCGTTAGTATTTTTCAAATGGAGAATCTAAGCTCTAATTACCGTTAAGAAATATTAAATATTAATTAAAACTTTAATTAGATTCATTAGTGATAATTTATTCGATTAAATAAACAAGAATGTCAAATATAAATAAAAAATTTTAATTCATACCTTATAACTCACATTCGATAAAATTTTGATTCATACCTTATAACTCACATTCGATAAAATAAAAATGAAAACAATTTCTTAATATAATAAATCATTTTATACAATACGATATCCTTTGATTCCCATACTATACAAAAGTTCTTATATGTAGAGCACAAATACATACGTACGTATCCATATATACACATTCACTTAAGTAGACTGACAAATTAAAAATCATGTGACATAATTTCAATGAAAAAATCATTTTCATAATTTTTTTAGGACTAAAATAAAAAAATCATTATATTTAAAATTATATTAACAAAATGTATATATTTATAATATACAGGTATTGTTAAAATATTATAATGTATAACATTATTTTTTGTCTAGACTTAAAAAAAAAAAACAAAAATCAAAAAATAAAATCATAATAATAATAATAATAATTTTACTTGTAAAATACAGCACCGCATATACTTGATGTCAAAACAATGTGTAAAAATTAAAATAAAACAAAAAAAAATTTAAAATTATATCATTTATACCGTTATATTACTACACATCTTAATATGTATTTACATATACATATATATGTATATTTCTGTTAATATCCTCAGATGAATATGTTGTATTCATCAGAATATTGTATTGCCTTCATTTTCATCACACCTATATGCATCATCAAGCCTATGAGATTTTAATTTGTTTTAATATTAAAACATCTGATACAATATTCAACTTCACCATAGAGTGTGTTGAAAAACTAAATTTTTTTAATTATTTTAATAATTCTTGGCATAAAATTGTTTAATATTAAAATATAAAAGCACGAAGCATATTAAGTGAAAATTTATATTTAGATTAGATTCGATAATTAAAGAGATGTGAGTGTTACAGCACAATTAAAAAAAAAAAACAGTGTTACAGCACAATTAAAAAAAACAGTGTTACAGCTAATGGGATTAGAAAAAAATCTGAATTGAAACAAATTTATTGTTTTGGGACAAAAAAAAAATATCGGAAAATTTGGGTTATTTTATATATTTATAAAGATTTTATATATTGAGTACTGGCTTACCCGTCAGAGACCGTGGTTGCTGCGGTCTCAGAATATAGGAAATTGTAGGAAATTCTATATTTTTTTATTACAGTGCTTCCGAACTTACGATATTTTTTGTATTTTCTTCAGGTCCGTACACAAATTCATAAAAAAGGTTTCCAACGATTTAAACTGGCCAGTGGCCACATTCAGTTATCCATGTGAGAAGCACGGATTCTCCAAATCTACCCCTCACACTTGCAGCGATTTTAATTGTGCTTTATTGATAGTTATTGGAAAAGCAAATCGCACCAAAAACTGTAGCTAAAACTTTTGAAATGAAAAATGTCATATCTGTTGGGGATATGGAAATACATGGCAACAGTGTTTCGCCCTTGAAAACCGCATTGAAAATTAATTGTATAGATTTACAACTGGTATTTGAACATCTTATAATCTTACTTCTCATTGCTAGTCTGATTTTGAAGCTCGTTATATTTTTTGTGCTTCGGATATAAATTGACAAATCGATTTCCGTTTGATGCGGCATAACTGTCGATGCATTGCTCGCAAATTCGTTGAAAATAATTGAATGTTTTCATTCAATATTCGAAAGATTATGGCAGCCCCTCGGGATTCTCATATCAAAATTATTTTTATACAATAGAAATCTTCGATTCTTTTATTGATTCCATATATTTTTACGCCGATTATTAACTAAAATACCATAGATAGTACTATAGATAGTACTCTTAGAAGCCCCCGCATTTTTTACTTTACTGGTTGAATTAAAAAGAATAACTCCCCACCCAATCGTGCAATCAAAGATACAATTTTATTTCAGTAAAAAATTTTAAAACTAGTGTCTATACACGATTTTGAGAGTTTTTCAACTAAATTTGAATTAAAAAATATTTAAAATTATACATTTACAAATTAACCCACTTTCATTTACATTTTATTAGAATTGTAAGAATCGTATCTCATAAAATAAAAAGTATCTTAAGAATAATCTTAAGAATAAAAATTACCCACTTTATAATAATTAAGAGATATTAAAATTATATACAAAATTAATTCTATTGAAAGTTTTTTTTTTTTTCATTTTTTAAAGAACTTAATTTCAAGTATAAGAACAACTTTTATAAAATCCAAGAGATATAACTACTTATATAAAATAGAAATGATTATTTATGATACAAGTATTTTGTATGTAAAATATAATATTTTCTAAGAATACCATTTCCTACTTTTTTATTTTTTTTTTTTTTTTTGAATTTTAGATATTTTATTATTTCCACCCGTCATTTACAATTTTCAAAATGGATTTTTTTTTTTTTTTTTTTTTTTTTACCCCAAAATTTATAGATACAAATGTAAAGTGAAAAAAGTATCTTTAAAATATGATATATAATATACTAATAATATAATATTTATGTTCAACAAACTGCATAAAATTTATCATAATTTGAATGAAGAAGAATACCATACTATAAATTTTATTTTTTTTTTTTTTTTTTTTTTTTTTGGCAAGAAAAGTAAGATTTAGTTATTTTTCATATAATTTTAACTCTTTTTTTTTGCAAATTTGAAACATCTTAAGTATCTACTATAACTACTATACAATGTTTTTTTTACAAGGGAGTAAGAGGATATATGCTAAAAATATAATATACTCGTATCTTTAGATTTACTGTATCTTTAAATTAACTGTATCTTTAGATATACTATATCTTTACATTTACTGTATCTTTAGATATACTGTATCTTTCAGATATACTAAAGATATAGCTTACTATTTTACTATAGTGTAAAATGTAAAAATATAAAAAGAATATAATATTTTTAAAAATATAATATTACTTACATGAATCTTAAAGATACAAAAACAAAAAAAAACACGATTTGTAAAACCGAATTTTTTTTATAATTTTAATTTTAAATGCTTTAAAATCTGGTAGAAGTATAGTATTAAATGATATTACCTACCTATACAATTGTACATATTACTACTATATGTATATATTTATATTAAAAGTTTTAAATTATGAATATCTTAAAAAATCTTACAAAAATCTTAAGATATTATTATGGTAAAATAATGATACAAAAAAAAATATTAAAAAATTTACAAGATAAATACTTATGTATCTGATGAAGAGTTTTGTATTTTCTTTTTTCTTTTTTTTTTTTTATATTTTATTTTTAATAAATATTAATATTGCATAATAAGTTACTTCCCTTTTCATAACCGCTCTAACACTTAAGAATAATAACAAAAATAACAACAGCAGAAAAAAATCATAAGATATAAATAAAACAAATTTTGCAAAATTTCCTTTTGCAATAATTTTCATTTTTCCTCAATCTCTTTTTCGTTTTATATTATTTGATTTTTATTAGATTCTTGTGCTACCCCATCTAGAAGAATGACTGTGCTACTCATCCTTGAGGAATGGTTACAAACTATTTTATAGACAAGTACTTCGTAGTATATATACTTATATATATATTTTTTTAAGATAGTTTTTTATTTAAATAACTTGACAAACTTTTTGATTTATATATTACAATATTCAAAATAATTTTTTATAATTTATATATATATACAATTATGGGTATATTTTGAGGACTTAACCCCACTGAAACAGCTGTTATAACAAGGAAAATTCATCGAAGGAAGTTTTAGGAAAGAACTTTCCTCTTAATATCTTTAAAATTACATATTATAACATTGTATTTTTAACTTTTGATTAGCAAAATTTGATGCACTTAGAAAAACTCCTAAAAGTAGGCAATTTTATTAGTTTTCTTTATAGTGTATAATCAATAAAATTACATAGATGTTGTTATATAATACACATTTAATAAATAATTACAAAATAGTTTATACACGAAAACTATAATTTTCACTAAATAAAATAAATGTTCAACGGTTCCCGAAAAATATCAGCGCAAAACATTTATCTTTAATTAAAATCATGATTCGAAATTAATTATCTTGCCTAAAAATTAAATTCGATTCTGAAAATAAGGCCTACGCTAAATATCCAAATTTTTTTCATTAGATTAGTTCGAGCAATCGGCATTTATCTCCTCTACTAAAATTTGTCAAATTTCAAAAAAATAGATTTTCAAAAAGCTGCTTTTTAAAAAACTGAATTTTATTTTACAAAATAACGGTAGATCCTGTGTCGTAAAATAACCTTATTACCCAACATATATTTTTTAAAAACCAATAGATATTAAAAAAGATTTTATATCAGTACTGGTAACTTATAAATTTTAATAACAATTATATATGGTAACCCTTTAAAAATAATCAAACATGATGGCAACCCTTTTTTACTTATTACACATTATATATTAAAAAAAAAAAATTTCATTTTTATTTATAACATTTTAATACCGTATGATTTTACACAATAAAATATGTTTTTCAAAAAAAAAAAAAAAGATAAAGTAACTGTTCATATTATATCATAAGATAAATATGCCCGTCATACTGTGTTCTCTTCCCCTCTGACTTCAATTTTTCAGAATCATCCAATCAAAATTTTATTTATTTTCTTAAATGTTACCTTAACTTCTCACTATATAAAAAAAAAAAACGAAATATTTGACTTTATTCTAGGTAATAAAATACACCTGATATATTGCGTCAGAATGGGTCTTTAAGAAAAAAAACCTGTAAGGATGGGGAAGGTGATTTCGGGTAGATATTTATGGAATGGCGTGAAATAAAACTTTTTTTTACATAAAATTTTAACATTTACTCAAAAGTAAGGGATTGTTGCATGACAAAAACAAATTTTGTGGGTGAATTTATATATGTATATATAAATTATATATATATATAATATACATATATAATATATATATGTATGCGATGAGATTTATTTATTACACTTGTTTTTGCCATACCTATAGTACCCCTACCCCTTCCATACATTTTTTTTTATAACTCCATACCACCCCCACACATTTTGACAGATACATATTTATGGCATACAGTATGTTTGGATGTACATTAAAAAAATATATAAAACGAATATATACCTACAAA
The DNA here is from genome assembly GCA_963082915.1 of Dolichopus griseipennis. Classification (NCBI taxonomy): domain Eukaryota; kingdom Metazoa; phylum Arthropoda; class Insecta; order Diptera; family Dolichopodidae; genus Dolichopus; species Dolichopus griseipennis. Next base: position 8,212,617 of record OY720444.1, read on the forward strand.
CTTTATTTTTGTGATTGATGACATCTGCTATATAAGTACTTTTTCACTATCTCATTTCAAAAGTACTCAAATATATATACTTATATAAATATTTATATATATATATATATATATAAATATATATATATATATATATATATATTTTAAAGGCACATACTTATAGTAATGTATGCAGACGAATAAACATATTTTATATATTGAACATCATTACAAATATATAAATATTCAAAAAAAAAATAACCGAGAGACACATAATAAAATATAATTTATGTAACATATATCTCGCATGAGATAAATTTATATCGTATAAATGAAAAGGTGTATAAATAATAATGAAAATCAAAAAAAAAAATCATATTTCAAGTGATGCAATGCAATTTTTTATTACATTTTAAAATGTTAAACATAAAATTTTGCAAAAAAAATATATAAAATCATGTAATTTTCATTTCCTGATCCTGTTTTTATTTATTTTTGGGGGCTGCTTTATTTCTTGAATCATTAACGGCGTAAAAAGTTATTATAATGCATTTGTGAATGCGACAAAAATGGAGAATTCCCCTTATAAATTTAAAGACCCAAAGATTTTTAAATTGATTTTTTGCACTTGCACTTAAATATTACATTTCAAAAAATATTTATTTAACAAGTATAATGAAACAGCAGTAAGTCAATGCAACCAACTTAGTAATATCTTACATCTGAAAATTTCAATTGAAACTTATTCGAACTTCCGATTCATAACTACCTTGTAGCAAAGTTTCTATCTTTAATAATTTTGAAGATGCTGGGTAAGTATTGTTGGGTATGTGACAGATTCCCGAACCACCACTCCAATTAATCTCAAATTCATATTTTAAGAAACATAAAGAAAATAAGATAAAACAACCTTGAACCAAATTTGAAGGTTCTATTTTGATTGGTTTCGGAGATATGCTCGTTTGGCCTTAGTTCGATTAAAAGACCTCAGGATCTGAGCCAATGGACTGATTTTACCCATTTGCAATCCAAATGATTTCTTTTGGTGGTTACTAAAATCGAACCAAAGTTAGTATACCTCTATATAGCAATTTTAATAAGTTTACCATCTGCACCAAATTGTCTACGGCTCCTAAAAAATTTACGCAAATAGCTTTAGTCTGTCCATTAATCCCTTAAGTTCGACATCACCAGCCACTTTAATTTTTATAACACCTGGAGTTTAAATCTGGCTTTGGCTAGGGCCGGACTTCTGAAAAGAAGTGCTCCATATTTTCACTTTCATTTGTTTTTTAAAGCTCCTGCAGAAGGTATTTTAAAGGACTCACACGAATTGCTGAACGGTTACCTACTGGTCAGTAGCCTGTGATAGTTGCCTCTGACCTGGCTTTATATACACAGGATTTGGAAAACAATTGATTTGATCTTCTTTTATTGTAGGTTGTCCGCGTCATTCCATGTATAGTGGAACTTTGGAAGCTGTATGACGTTAAAACTGCTTTAGTTAAATACCTGAATTTTTTTTGGATTCTAAGAAAAGTTTCAGAATAATTATTTCTAGAACTTCAATATTTTAAAAGGGGCCGATCTTTTAGTATCAGCATTTATTTTCTCCGAAAGAATTTTGGAACATTCCCGAATTTAATAGGAATATAATTTTGGTATGAGTTGGAAACCTTTATTTCAGAGTAAAATGCATGGTGAGAAATGGAAAATATAAAGTAGATGACTGTTTGCTTGTTCTTTGTATTTATATCTTAAGATTTTCTTTAGACAACATTTTATATCTACTGTTTTTTTTTTTATATCGTAGATAATCATAAATATCTTAAGAATTTGCAACAAATTTGTTTTTTTTTTCTGAATTTTTAAGATACAAAAAACTTTACATAAATCTTCTTCAAGTTTTCAGATGAAAAAAAGAAAGAGAAAGCAAAGTAACATATTTTAATACTTACTTTTTAAGTATTTTTCTGTTTAAAAATAAAAAAGATTGCACAAACGTATGTATTTTTTATTATATTTTAAATATAAAAAATTTGTTGCAATTTATATATGAACGCATGATAAGATATATTATGTAAATGTCTGGATTTTATTAAAGATTTTTATAATTTATTGAGTTAATCATTTTAATGTTTTGCCTAAAATATTTAGTCTGACAATGGGAAGGGATACTATAAACTCCCCATTCAGGAATTTGTTTCTATGGTAAGTTAATCCCTCATTTTTATAAAGAATGCTTTGTGTTAAAGTAATATTATATAATTTAAAAAAATTAATAAGCTGGGAAACTGCGAAAGTGTCTAAAACTATATAGTCACAATATCTAACAGACCCTTGGTACTGGTCTTCTTAGAAGACTGCTGGAAACATTTGACTTCTTCAAGATCGAAGATATATTTTTATCTTCAAATATTACTGATTTTGGAAAAATGCTTGCTTGCTCCTGACCTTGTTTGGAACCACCTTATCGCTCTAGAATCCTGCTATACCTATTTTAGGTTCAGGGTATAAATAGAACCTTGAACTTTCTTAAAAGTCCAATTGAATCCTAATTTAAGCATCAATTTTAAATAATTTGAGGGAAAAAGAATCAATCAGGAGAAACTCACCACACTTATGAAAATATTTTATATTTTCAGAATAAATCATTTTAATTTATTAACTTCAATCAAATGAAGTTTTCCATTATTTCTCAATGTCTTAAATCACACTTGTGGTCAGTTTTGTGTTTTCTGTAATTCACCATATAACTAATAACTTTTATAACTCACCACATAAAATTAAGAAATTAGAAAACTTCAATAAATAAACAAAATATTTCAATTGATTTATTTAATAAATTTGAATAGATTCAAATAATTTGTTTAATAATTGAATCAATCAGGTGAAACTCACCACACTTAAGAAAATATTTTATTTTTTCAGAATAAATCATTTTAATTTATTAATTTCAATCAAATGAAGTTTTTAATTAATTCTCAAAGTTTTATCACACTTTTGGTCAGTTTTGTGTTTTCTGTAATTCACCATATAATTTGGAAATTTTCTAACTCACCACATAAAATTACGAAATTAAATTAATAACATATTTAATACTTTAATTAATAAAAAAACTTTTCAAATAATTTTTTTAAAAGATTTTATAATATATTTCGCTTAATTATTTTAAAGACATTTATGTATATATGGGTGGGTTAGTTTGTATATATATATATAAAACATTATCTACGTTTACACAAATTAAAACATAGTAAATAGTTTAGCAATTTCCAACTTAAGTTTTTCACCACACTTAAAAAAATCTTAAAATAATAAACAAAATACAACTGTTTAAAAATAAATTTATGTATATATAATATATATACCTACATACAATGTATGTAAAAATTAATGTGTATTTAATTAAATGTATATATGTGAGTATGAAGTACCTAATAACTTATACAGATGTCACACAGATACAATACAGCTTCTTTATACCTCAAGTTTTTTCCATGTTTGTTTTTTCACCGTCCTAGATAATGTATTTGTTTATTTACTTATTATACTTTTTGTAATATATATATATATATATATGTACACCGTTACTTTTATCCCTTATCACTTCATTGTTTTTGTTTTTTATTTTATACTAGATTGTTGGTTTAACGAAATAGTGAAGATCCTGGGGTATTTTGTTACTATGTTACTATATTGTAAGAGAATGATAATAATGATGTTGATGATGTTGATGATGAAGATTTTTTTTGATGATAATAGTTTTTTGATATTGATTATTATGATATATATATATATATACACATATATATATATATATTTATATATCATATTGCTGTTGCAGTCATCACATAGTAAAATATTTACTCGCATTTCCCGTTATATATAACGGTTTTTTCTTTGTTCCAAATTTTTTAAGCTCCCTTGTTTGTTGTTGTGTTGTTGATGTTGTTGTTGTTGTTGTCTTGTGTTTATTTTTTTGTTTATTTTATTGTTATATCACAGGTTTTACAACACTCTCTTATGTTGTTCTGTTATATTTTGTTGTTTTTGCAATTACACTGTTTTTACTTCAGTTTCAGTATTTTTTTTTTTTTGAATATATTATAATTTTTTTATATTTTATACTTACTTTGGTTTCGTTTGGGTCTTTTTTGTTAGACTTTGGGTTAAGGACTCTTGAGACAGAGATGGAAATACAAAAATGATGTATGTACATACCATCTCTGTCTTATAATACTCGTATATGATGCTTTTCATAATATACCGAAATAAATTATTTGTGCGGCAAAACGTAAATAACGGTATATGATTTTAACATTTGTTGTGGTATAGTTTTTTTTTTTTTTTTACAGTTATTATTACTGTACTTAATGTTTTTGTTTTCTTTTTTTTTTTTATGTTTTAAATTATTTTATGTTATAGAAATAAAAAAAAAGTGCAGTGTCAACTCGGCCGAGTGTACATGTACACATTTATTATAAAATTTTATATTTGTATATAACAGGAACAAGGATGTTTTTATATCATATATGTATATATATAATAAATTATTGTATATAAGCATCTTTAAAAAAATATACACACATTATGTATATATTAACAAATGTAATATGTACATAATATTTATGCATAATTTCTGATTTGAGATGTGATTTTTTTGTCATTATATTTTCATTACAATGCATTGCTCGAAATATAATTCAGTTGTTGTTGTAATTGTTATTGTAAGTTAAAAAAAACAAGAAATGCTAGTAAAATGTTGGCACCTGATTTTGTTTATAATTTATTATTATAAAAAAACAAAATATAATATTTCATATTTATATGTAAATGTAAGTACTTTGTATATATGCAGCATAATGTCATTTTTAAATTTAAATATAGCTTGTGAAGTTTATGGTGGTCATTTTTAATTTTTCCAAAATGGTTTTATTAGGAAAATTAATCTAATTTTTTAAGTAACTGGAGAAATTCTAGAATATTAGAAAATTTTATACGTTTGAGTAAACCATAAAACATTTAAAGATCCCTTTGCGATTATTTGTCGCCTTTATTCCCTACAGTGTACCAAATAGTCTTTAATTGGTATATTATTTACTAAAAATCAATCTAAAACTTTAATTTGTCTCATTTGAAACTTTTGACATTAATTCAAAGTACGATTTCTGAAATTATTCTATTAAAAATGCTAAATCTACAAATATCCCTAAAAGTATGCAATTTTGTGTGAGATTTAGAAGTAACGCTTTTTAAATGAAGTGTTCATGTAAAATGGTTTATAATATATTATAAAATAACAAAACTGAAATTTCTAAATAGTCATTAGACATACACAGACACACATACATCTACTATTCATACATAATATAGTATTATATATAGTGAATTGTATTTTCACTTAAATGATACTGTGTTATATTGTTTTTGGTTATTTTTATGACATTTAACAACCAACCAAAAGCTTTTAACCACAAAGTCATAATGTTGATAACTAATATATATATATTATTTTTTTATACAAATATCTACATATATATATAGTTATGTATATATACTTTAGATTGTATTATATACATTTAAGTTTACTATTATTCTGTATAGTTTTATGTTTTGTAGCTCTTATAATTTTTTTATGTTTATTTTTAAAGATGATGTTTGGTAAATTTTAATATAACGGAAAATATTATGATTTTCACGCTTTTCCATATATTTTATATTATATAAAAAAAAAGAAAAAAAAAAAACAATTTTCCTATTCTTTTATTATTTTTGTGTTTTCCTATTCAATTACGACTACTTTTATCATATATAGATCAGTACTGATACACTTATGTGAAATGATAAAAGCTCACAAAATTAAATTTTCATCTACATACCATATCTACATGAATTTTTAACTACTTGAGACTTTTTACTAAGCTATAACTATGAGTTTAGTATAACGATATGATAAAAATATAAAATGACGACGACATGTTATTATCTTTAAGTTTAAGTGAAAATTTATGTCATTGTTTATGAATAGTTTCTGTTTTGTTTTTATAGCTGGGATATTTTAATATTTTTTATAGAGCATAAGGTATAGTAGATATATTTCAGGATATATGTTATTGCATGTTTTGGAAATTTAGTAAACTTTCTTAAATTTTAAATAAAGTTTCAAATTTAAAGAAAAGTTTTGAATAAATCAAATTTTGGGTATTCAAACTATGGTTTAATAAAGAATAAAACATAATTGACTTAATTTAAAAAAGTTTGAAAGTTAAGAGATATTATACTTTTCAAGCCAAGCCACACTGCTATTTTCCAGAAACCAACTTTTGGATAAGACTTTGGTTTTTCAGTGAAATTAAAGTATTCCAAATATATCTTTATTCTTGGTCCTGATTTACTAACACACCTAAAAAGCTAGGACGAAAATTCCGTAGGTATGATGACAAGAGATATTTAACTTTCGACTGAACATATTTTCACACATACTTTGAAAAGTGAACGCCTTTTCTGTAAATACTCGTGTATAACTAAACATGCATTGAATATCCACTTGGTTCCGCTTAGGATTTGAAAGATAAATAGGAGTCGTGGAAAACTTCGAAAGTCACCTGTTGCAAATGTGCAGCTTGGATCCGAGGATTAAGAAGTGAAACAAATATTGGAAATTGTGTTTGGGAAAATTTTCTGGGAATATGGGGAAAGGTTAATTGGAAGGGGTGTTTAAAAGAAAGATGTTAATATTCTTTTTAAACTATTCTAAATCGTGCATTTCCAACTTTGAGGTTCAAATTTGACAGAATTTGATTCCAAAATTCTTTTGAACTTAATTACTCTAAATACTACAAAAGCAAACCCATAAATACTTTGATTTACTTTAATAGAGCATCCAAAACGACAATTATTGACCATAATAAAGTCATTTTAAACTTTTTTCCAAAAAAAATCTCTCCTATTTTTTTTTTGCAAATGTCCCTAAAATACCTTCAAAATTTTTTTTTGGTTTCCCCTAATACATACCAAAAGAAAAACCTTTAAAACTCTAACTTCTGATGCATTAATCTATTGCTTTCCTAATAAAGAAATTTAATGTGTTGTAAGGAAAGGAAAAAAAAAAAAAAATCATTCCAAGCAATTAACTTCAAAAAAAAAAAACCGATAACTGGGATAACAAGGAAACCAGAAATAAAATAAAAATAAAATCCTTAGAAAAAAATAACAGTTAATATCCTTGTAAAACAAAAACAACATCGCTACATTCAAAATCAAATAAAATTCTCAAAAAAAACAAAATCTTCTAAGAAAATATAATATTGTAAAATATAAAAAAAAACCACCAAATTTAAGGATCATACACATACACACATACATGCATACACACATTGAAACAAAAAAAAAGAACTGAAAAAAAAAATTATAACAAAAACATTGGTTTACTTTTTTTTATAGCAATTTAAAACATCGTTAACGTAACCACATCATAATACAGGATTCTATTTTTTTTTCTTATGTTGCTGTGGTTGTTGTTATTGTAACGGGGAAATCTTATAACAGTTAAAAGCAAAAAAAATATATATTACAATCAATTTTTCTTTTTTTTTTGCTCCAGTCCAAGGATACGAGTATAATAAGTACTAAAAAACTCCATCCAAAACCATTAAGAAAAATTTAATATGTGAAAAAAGAATATAACGGTAAATCCTTGCAAAAATAAAATTTGAGGTTTGATATTACAGGTAATAAAAAAAAAACAACAAAAAATTAAAGTAAGTTGAATGGGGTATAGAAAAAAAATATAAAAGGCAAGAGACCCCCAATTGATGAACGTAATTATATGGTAACTAGAATCTTAAACACTGTTTTAATCCTAAATTTAAAATTGGAAGATTCTCGAATAACTTTAAGTTCTGTGTTTATGTTTTAAGATTAGGACATACGAGGGCCCTCTGAATTTTTCCAGATCCATGATGCATTTACTACCTCTTAATCCTAACACAATTAAGTTTATTTTAGAAAACTCACGATTTTTAATAAGTATGCATACGACTATTTCATCTGTGGGCTTACTGTCTTTTTTTTAATTAGGCAGATACGCCATCAGCTATTATAATTTTATTTTGGTTGCAGTTTAAAGACAACATTACTGTGGCCTACCATGAAATCTACAAAACTTCACAATACACAATTATTTCCCAGTGATATTTCAATCTCAATATAGGTAACTCCATTATCCATGTTTTATGATAAAATGGGTTTCGTATTACTAAAAGATTTCTTGTATTTTCATTTAATTCAGGCTCTTTTATATTTTATATCTTTTTCTAAATTCTTTTCTTCCTTTCCAAAAATGAAAAAAAAAAATATATATATATATAAGAAAAATTCCAACTTAATTGAATCAAACAGCATTTTTTGAACCATTAACTTCAATTATAAAGTTACCTTTCTACCTTAAGAAATTTTTCTTATATTTTTTTTTTCTAGTCAATTATTTCAATTTTTGCTTTATTATTATTTTTTTTTTTTTTTTATTAAATTTATTTTTCCATTGTATGTTGAGTTTTTAGCTTTTTATTAATTTTATTGAAACGAGTTTTTTATTATTTCCATGGTAACAACCTGATATTACTTGCTACTTGCTATAAAATTGGCTTTGGAACTAAAATGTCCTCAAAATGCTCTCTTATTTTTTTTCAAAATTTTTATGACTTATATTGAACAAATATACAAATAATTTTGCAAAAAACAAAAATATTTAATAATTTCCTTACAAAATTTTAATTTTCTATTTGTATTGGGGTAAAAATACCCCATTTCTTTCCTTTTCCCTGATCGTTTCTCCTTACTCTACAATCTTTATACTAATGTATCAAAAATTTTATTTAATAATGATATTTTCAAGAAATAAAAAAGCAGGTTTTTTTCTCAAGGATATGGATTTGAATATTTTTAAAATAAAAAGGATAATTTCATAACGGTATTAAATTGTACAAGGATTTTATAATAATAATATTATTGACATTGTTATATGCTAATAATATTTTTTTGAAGAAAAACAAAAATGAAAAATTTAAAATTAATTCAAATACAACATATGTGTTTGATTTATTATTGTATTAAGTTAATATTTTTTTTTTGATTTTATTTAAAACAAACACACATACAAACAAACATTTATTTTTACTTTCAAAATTAAAGACTTTGTTTTGTTTTATTTATTCAGTTTAAGGGATTATTCCTTTAAGGATTTATTCAAAACTTATGTGGTATATATATTTTTAATCCTCAAATCTCTCCAGTTTCTTATGTATGATTCAATTGAATTTAATGTTGGTAAAGTAATTGTATGATTCAATTACCGGAGATATAATTGATGTAAAAACAAGAATGTTTACATTAAAAATGTTAATAATACTTATGTAAGGATGATTCATTTGAGACAATGTTAGAATCCAAGGTTAAAATAAAATGACATTGAAACATATATTGTATATTTATGGAAAGTTACTATTAACAAAGTATTTCCATAGTGTATTCTTCAGGAAATTAATGTTTGTGTAACGGCTGGGTGGCACAGTGGTTAGAGTGCCGACCTTTCATGCGAAAGGCCCCGGGTTCGAATCCCAGTGAAAGTGAAAAAACTTTTATCTGGTTTTCAACTCGACTCAGCTACCATTCGCCTTTGGGTTCAAATTAATGGCTTAATTAATAATTAATAATTATATATCTTTAATAAAAAATACATAAATATAACAATATAAAACAAATACAAAATGTAAACAAATAATTCAATTAAATAATATAACTCACAGATATAGAATACCATATAACTCTAATACAAAATATTACAATATAAAACAAAAATAGAACTGCATTTATTGAAAATCTAAGACATTTCTACATGTTATAAGGCGTAGTACTATCTCATGTTTAAAATTGTATGTGGAATTCATTTGATCAGTTCTAATATATGAATATATCTCCCCTGTTCCGACATGCACATATATAGTCAGGCTGTTTAGCCTATCACAGTGAACAGTTAGCACGTAGAGGTGCGGGCAAAAAAAAAAAAAAAAAAAAAAAATTTATAATTACATGAAATTGTATGCTTGTAATAAAAAAAATACATTTCTAAACATACGAATTACATTTATACATAATTAAGACTCAAGGTTATATTAAAAAAAACCAAATCCTTGAACGTATATTCAATATAAAGTACATTTTACTAAGGATGAGTCAAAAATATCAAAAGTTAGACTGAGAAATTGTAGGAGATACCATTGGATAGTTGTTAATTGTGACCATTTAAAAATATGTTACCCCTTTTAAAATTTCTTCTTTTACCCCTTACAAAACTTAGCATTAGACTTCTGATGATTTAAAGGTTCGGATAAGGATATGAAGTTTCTGGAAATGACAATGGGACTTAGAAAGGAAAGATGATTTGGAAGTTTCTTTGATGAATGATGAATGTAAAATTAGAAAACTTAATTAGTAATTATAAACACATCTATCCAATGGGATAGTGAAGAAGACGCCAAGCTTCAAGTGGAATTTTTCGCGGTCAAACTCTGGTCACATCATATCTAATAAAGAAAAATATCGTAAAATTGTATAATTATATAGTAATATTTTGTATAGTAACGGCTTAGTGAATATAACGATTTTACAAGCTGAAACCTAATCTAAATGAAATGCCCTATACTCCTTAAAGTAGTGGAACAGGAATAAAACAAAATATTAAACACAATTCCTTTCATATAACTTCCTTATTAACCCATTTAAATTCCACTTTAATTCCAAATTCATTAAAAAATCTAAAAACTTTACAAATACGATAATAATTTTGATCATATAATTAAATTGATAATGGAAATTATAAGCCTATAAGATTAAAGGGTTGGGTCATTAGCATTTAGTATATATATAGAACTTATATATATATATATAAATATATAATACGAGAAAAAATTTGCAAAATTTTTATATCTAAAAAGATATATACATGTATTTATACATAAAGTTAAAATATAAAACAAGTTAGCCTTTATTATTTCCTGAATTCCAAAAAAAAAAATTCCTCAAAATCCTTTTTTGTAAGGACGAAAAGAATATATTTAACCATTTTAATGAATAATTAACACAAAATTAGACAATTTCCATAAAAATCTTTTTTTTTTTTTTCACAATGAGATTAATTAAAATTAATTACTTTATAATGTATATACGTATATAATAAATATAATATATATTTATTATATTAATATGTATATATAAGGATATATATCCTTAAATACAATTAAGAGATTTTATAAACCATATAATAAAAATGAAGAAATTAAATAATAATAAAAATTGTTAGACAATATCTTCCCATTATCAAAATATCCTTCATTTAAATTCCTTTTTTTGTTTGTATACATACGAATACATATATAATATATGTATATTAAACAATTATACAATTTCCGTTTTTATTTTTATATCCTTTTTTTTTTTTTTGTTTTTTTGCTTTGTCATTAATGGAATTAAGGATTTCTCCAAAAAAAAAAAAAAACCAATTTTTTTGTTTTTAAATTGTTCCCAGAATGAAATTGTAAGGAAAAAAATACGATTTGTTAAAATGTCTGTATAAGACGGACATTTTCACCTCATTAAATCTTAACACTCATACTATATTGTATTTAAATTTTATTTTTACATGTTTTTCTTGGAAATAAGACATACACACATACAAATATACTTTACAATATAAGGATTAGAACAATTTTATTTGTTATATCGTAATAATATCGTAATTTCAATATTAATTAGAAAGAATTTCAATAAAGTCTAATAAAAGATCTGAAAATATAATATAAAGTTAAGTATTGTATTTGTATAATTGTAGTTAATAGATGTTGATACTACAAATGTAAAACTCTAGTAAGAGTTAAGAATTATTTTTAATGGGGCTAAACTCTGGGTTCTTTAAATATTACGATAAATTGTCTTACAACCGTTCAAGGAAGTATAGGACTTGTTCCAAGTTAACATAACAAGTTAGCCACGATTTGTAAACTATATCTATCTCTTTTTATGTAAATCTTTTCCAGCTCCTTCCAGAATAGCTTTCTCCGCCAAATCTTCTTTCTTTTTAAATTTAATTATGTGCCCGATGTCATCTTTACACTCTGATTAAAAAGTGCTTACAGCACAGACAGTATTTGATTTGCAAAGTGATCAAAATTAGAGTGCTATCACATTTATTTAATTTGTCCGTTGGAAGGAAATTAAGCCCAAGCACTAATTATCTAAAATTTCCGTACAAAATATTCAAATCAGTTTTAAAAAATTTTTAAATGAAGAAGAAGCATCTGCTACGACAAAACTAAACTAGACAATTGAAGAAATTTACGATATTACACAGATATGCCCAGATATTATACAAATTTTTCGGGAAACCTACCGTTTAAAATACTTTTTAAATATTTTCTTATGATTACTCCCATAGATCAGTCTAAGGATGATACTAAATTTATTTTTAAATCAAAGTGTTAACAGAGTTCAGAATCTCTAAGGAACAGCAACGATGAGAAACCAAATTGTAATGAGAAAATAAAATTACGTGGGAAAAAAAACATTACAAGATTTTCTATAATTTGATTTTCTCCACTAATTTTCTTTGATTTTTTTCTTCTTTTTCAATTTGTCCATCTGTCTGAGCTGTCAGTTTTTCATTTTGTAAAACTATTGTATAGTTTCTTTTTTTCCCTATTTCTTTCTTCTTCGTTGTTATCTTTGTGTTTTTTTTTAACGTCATTGTCTACTGGTTGTTTTATTCGATTCTATAATAGTGTTAGAATCATGTTGTTGGCTAGAGTTTTCTTTTTACATATATACATATATAAATAATAAATATCCTGAAATCACAGTTCTACAAGTGCTATATAAAACCCACTATACCTCACCAATATATAGAAGCACTGCACCTATAGATTATACAGTAGTAAGTATGAAAGGTTTCTAATGATTGCCTTCCCAGGAAAATATTTGTGATTCGATAAGGTGACATTTTTAAAATGGATTAAAGAAATTTCTTTATTTATTTTTTCTGGTGAATTAGAGTGAGATAGATATATAGACCATTGAGAAGGGACTGCACGTTTTATTGCAATTCTTTATGAATGAGTTAAAAAAAAAATTTTCATTAAATCATGTTTTTATTTAATTTTGTAAATTATTTTCCAATTTTTGTTTTTGTAAATTTATTTGTTAGAGGTCTGTTGGAGGATATGTGAAATATTGCATCACAAACATTTTGCTTTTAAATTGTGACGTGACAGATTTCACACTCATTTGAAGACAGAGAGAAACTGGACATTTGAAATAAATATTTTTACATTCAGGGTTAATTTTAAATTATCTTTGATAATTATAAAATTTTAATTCATTTGTGTTTTATATATATAAAGATTCATAGATTCAAGGAAGGAATTAAATTTTCTAACTTTTAACCATTTTTTGGTTTAGTGTTTAGAGTGACCACTCATTCCAAAGGCTCAGGTTCGATTCAGTTAGCATTATGGTTCCTTAATGTCATATTAATAATTAAAGTATTAAAAATTAATATAAATAGTTTTATTAGCACTTATAACTCACAAGTAGTATAAACATTTTTTAATTTTATCAATAATATCAAACATTTTTTCATTGAACCTTATAACTCACATATAGAAATACATCAAATCGATTTAAAGACTTATTCCACATGTTATAAGGTCTACTATAATTCTAATAATAACCAAATTATATTTTTAATTATATTTTAAATATTGTTACTTATAAAATCAAAAATATTTTTCACTGAATCTTATACCTCACATATAGAATTATGCCGATTGCAATTTAAGACTCATATTGTACATGTAATAAATATTTCATGAGCCGTACGTGAATCAAACCTGTCTCTCCTCGGTTAGAAAGCCAAATGCTTACCGGTTACACTACCGAGGTCCCAAAAAAATATATTATACTAAAATTTAAAAATTAAATGAATTTATTTATTCAATATTTTTTCGTTTTTTTAAATTACAGGAAGTTTACAAATTGAAAATAGTCGTGAAGAAGATCAAGGAAAATATGAATGTGTTGCAGAAAATTCAATTGGTACTGAACATTCAAAAGCAACAGCATTATATGTTAAAGTACGACGTGTTTCACCAAATTTTTCAAGACCACCAGAACCATTAAATGAAGTTATGTTAGGCGCTGATTTAAATTTAACATGTGTTGCTGTTGGTTCACCAATGCCACATGTAAAATGGATGAAAGGTATGTCAGTTTTTTGATACTAAACTCCATTTCCTGCCATTTTGATACTGCACCCATTTTCCTGCTTCAGTTATAAATTCGAATTATTAATTTAAAAAAAATATTATTTTATTTAAAGAGCGAATTTCAAGGACATTTTTATTTAAAATAAATTTACTTATCAATTAAGGATAAGTAATAATTCTTGGAACAATATTTATTATTCTATAAGATATTATAGACGTATTAAGTAAATATACACTTCCCTTTGAATTTTCATTTAATATTTATTTATTATAAAAATTGAAAATTCCATTTGACAGTCTATTTCTTGTAAAACACTTTAATATTTAATTTTAAATTGAATGGGTTCGGGTTATCACTTAAAAATTTTTATTTAATATAAGATCTAAATAAAATATTTATATAATACTTAAAATTAAATAATGCCTTTACTACTATTTTAAAATACTACTTAAATTATTTAAAAATATTTAATTCAATTTTTTTTTACGATAAAGGAGCTGAAGATATAACACCAGATAACGATATACCAATTGGACGTAATGTATTACAATTAAAAAATATTCAAGCATCAGCAAATTATACATGTATTGCGGCATCATCATTAGGACAAATTGAAGCAATTGCAATTGTTAAAGTACAATGTAAGTTAATTTATGTTTTTTTTTCATAAATTTAATATTTGTTTTCATTTAATCCGCTTGGATTCATTGGGCTTTCTTCTAACAACTCCGATTAAGCACCGATATTTTTGCTTCTAGGCGGTTAGGTTCTCCTTAAAGGTATTTAGCACTGTGGTAGTATGTAAAATCCTCGCCATACCAATAACTTTTATTTCTAACTTCTTTGTCTTATTGGCTTGGAAATATCGACTTATCAAAGCCCAAGAACCAATATCGGTGATCAAGAGGCGTTAATTACTGTTTAAACCTACCATACAGATGCGCCACAGTATTCGACGACACTTTTCAATCTAGTGATTCGAAATCATGTTTTACTCCCATCTATTAATTGTACACAATATTCCTTGGAGTTTTTGAATGACTCTATGTAAAGAACCATTGGAACTAATTTTATTTTACAACATTCTTCCTGACTCCCTGAGAGTCTCTATGTCTAGGATCATATTCAAATTAAAAGTTTTTTACGGTTTAAAAATAGATTTCATAATTAAATAGTAGTTGAACTTAACACTACTTCGTCCTTCCCTTTGTTAACCCTTTTCCTTTAAGTTACCACAAATCTATCAATGTATTCGTTGCCAGTCAAGTATTTCCCATACCCATTCTCTTCTTATCTGCCATTTATAAATTTAGAATTAAT
Organism: Dolichopus griseipennis; assembly: GCA_963082915.1. Taxonomy (NCBI): domain Eukaryota; kingdom Metazoa; phylum Arthropoda; class Insecta; order Diptera; family Dolichopodidae; genus Dolichopus; species Dolichopus griseipennis. The sequence continues at coordinate 8,228,235 of OY720444.1, forward strand.
TATAGTCTTACATTAACTACATACTATTCCCAAACTATGTCTACCATCTGGGGTACAGACAGTATTTGAACTCTGTTCTTAAACTTTTTTATAAAAATTATAATTCATAACAATTTGTTTAGGGTCTTAAAAATTTTCAAACAATTTTTAACAAAAATTCTAAAGAGTTTAAAATACCAAGTTATAAATTATTTTACAAATAACTCAAAGAAAACCCTCCTTTTTTTAATGATTTAACAGAAGAATACTTCAAAAATTTATTAATTAATTTTATAATTTGTAAAGTGTCCCAATTTAACTTTAGCCATTATTTTCCAATGACAATCATTACTATGAGGACAACATCTTTACTTAAAATCTTAAAATCTGTTTTTTTAATTATTACATTCAAAAAGGAGGGAATGCTTCAGATTTATAGAACAATATTGTAAATAATGATAATTAATCAACACTTTGTATAAAATTTTAAATAAATATCTTAAAGTGGCAGACAAATTTATAAAAAATATTTAACTTTTGGTTGAAATTTATTATTATTAATTGTTTCTATTTAATTCTTAAGATACAATAAAATTTATTTTGACTTTCTTAAGAAAATGTACGATATAATTTACAATAACTGATTTGATTCATTTATGTAAGCTCTGCTCAATGGTCCATAAGTTTGATCCATAAATGAAAGACTTATTTAAACTCTGTATCAATGTTAGTTTTTTTCCACTCTCTCCCCGCTGTCTTTTCCCCATATTCTGAAAGATTTCTAAAGTCTAAATCAGAAGGAATTAAGAGGGTCCATGATCTTCTAAGAGGACTAATAGGACTATTCTATATAACTGACCAATTTATCTTAATTATTTTTAAAAATAAAAGCTGGAAATTTAAATACACACCTAAACATTAAACATTGGGTGCACCTTTACAATTTTATCCTAAAACCTATCCCATTCCCACTTTTCCTCATCAGCGGCATAGTGCACGCATTTAAAAGATACCTGAGGACCTAAACTTCCTGGTACTGTGAGGCCTCTTTGATTTACAAAAAAATAAGGTTCTTCCTAGATAAAGATATAATCACCAAATCAGCAATATCATGCTAGAGAAGTAACTTAATGCCGAATCAGCAATATAATACCAGAGAAGTAAGTTAAAGAAAGACGAACGAAGATTAAAAGATAAACTTGTAAAGGTTCACACAAAATTTAAGGTCTATACGTGTCTAAACTTGTTTAAAAATGTGTTCCATCTTTTATTAACAAATTTAATATAATTTGATCACTAAAATAGAAAAGAATCATATCCTCTTAGGTGATCAATAAATCTCATGGTTCCTCTTTGTTATCAACATAAAGGAAAAAGGCAGTTGAGTTTCACTAATATCTACGGTTTATAAGACATTGCTATAAGCATGTTTCAACCTCATATTGTCCTTATTCCCAATCACATCCCAAGAGCGTTACGATTATTTCTCTTATAAAACTAAATAATTCATCGGAACTTAACTTCAAACTTTATCTAAATACTGCACGCGTGCTTAAAAAGGTCGATTCCCAATACACCGACAAGGTTCCGACAACGTACAATGTTTTTTATTCTTCTATGCATTCTATGCATGAGTATGTTCACATTGAATGACATCATCGACGCTGGCTGGTATCGTCGGGTACAGAACAGCGATTGTATCGCCACGTACCACATACCGGTGTACTGGAGATCGACCTAAAGCCGACTCTTAAAAACTAAACTCTGCCAAGCTTCTCAGACAACTCCCCAAATAAAAGACATTATATAAAACTTAAACTTTTTTTTTGTCTTCACATTTTAGAAACAGGGTTTCTTCTCTTAAATAATTCCTAAATTTTTTATTTATTACATAATTTACTTAGCTTATATTATATATTTATACACACACATACATTAACATATGTATATCATAATTATTTAATTTAATAGCATTACCAGCAATGCCAACAGATGTACAAATATCAGAGGTGACAGCAACATCTGTACGTTTAGAATGGTCATATAAGGGGCCAGAAGAATTACAGTATTATGTAATACAATATAAACCAAAGAATGCTAATCAGGTGAGAAGATCATATTTCTTTAATTCTTACTTTTTTATTTTTATTTCAATTTTTCTTTTTAATTTTATTTAATTTTCTTGGTATTTCGGATTTTCTAAAGAATAAAGAAAAAAAAAAAAAAAAATCTTCCTTCCAGATTTTATTACCATAAATTCCATTTTTTTCATTAAGTTTTTCTTTCTCTTTCTCTTTTGTGGAATGGATATACAAATTAAATACAATTTTTAAAAGTAATCTTTAAGATACAGGTAATAAAACTGTATCTGAAGAAACAGTTTTAGGGTGTAAAAACCCAAAAAAAAAGTTGAGTAATCATGTCCAATGAATTCAGAATATCACTTTCTAGTCTTCCTTTTTATTTTAAATGTTAGGGCGATGATATAGCAAAAAAAATTGAAACTGGACAATTAAATATAAAATGGAAAATCTGGGGAAATTCAAAAAAAAAAAAATGGAAAATCAAAATTAAAACAAAGGGGTTGGAAAAGAAAAAATAATAAATAAATGGATTAGAAAATAAAGTTAATCCTTTAGAGAAATTAAAGACTTTTTGGATAATAAAATTTTTTATAATTTTTGGCAAGTAATTATACTAAGCTTCATCATACTTTTAGATTTCAACCAAATTGTTCTGTCTATGAATGGATGATTTTTGTTTTTAATTAGTAAAAACATCTGAAAAATGAATTCAAAAGTTACGGGGATTTCAAAAAAATAAATTTTATTAATTTGGAGATTTAAGAAGGGAAATTCAAAATATAAAATCATATTGTACTCGTCATGTAAAAAAATCAATTTTCTTGTTGTAAAAGGACGAAATTCAAACTTACAATGCCTGGGGTATTTTGATGCCAAGCTATTCCTTACATAGATATAGATCTTCCAGGGGCATAGAATTGAAATAGAACTGGACTAGAGATTATAACCGAATGTTGACTCCGTTCGTCTCTAGTGACGAAGGTCTATATATACTGCCAATTAAATTTTTTTAAAAGAAAAAGCTCAAAATAAAACCCTTGAGTTATTTTGATGCCCAAATGTTCCTTACATACATCTAGGCATATAATTTAAATACAACGGAGCTCAAGGTTATAACCGAAGTTTACGCACCGTTTCTATTAAAGAAGCGCTAAATAAAATACTGCAAGAAGCGCACGCAGAAATACACTCACATAATGAGACTTAAAGTAGAGAAACTTCTCGAATCTAGAATAAATGAATAAGAGGAACTTAGGCATGGTCAGCCAGTCCGCACAGAGTTTTTGTTGCTTTTAAAATTAAAGAACAGTACAGTGTCCAGGCAATTTTAATTCAAAATATACTGAATAATCACAAGGCAATGAGATAACGGTTTTTCCTTAAAACCCTTCCACATGCATTATCACAATTATTATTTCGTTTCAAGTTCTGAAACAAGGGGATTTTGATACAAGGGATATCTTAAAACTCTTTAAAGACCTTAAAGAATTTTAAATTATATTGATACAAATATAAATGAATAAATGTGTAGTCTTTAGGGATATAGCGGGGGAATCATCGGAATATCGAGTCTGCAAATGTCTTTTACAATAACGTCGCTACAATTTACATTTCAAACCCCTTACAATAAATAATTTTGAAAGAAAATTATGTTACCATTATTCCACAAAAGAATTTATGTTTTCTTTTTCAAAAAACCTCTTCAAACCCTCCAAAAAAATATTTTAAATTACTATTATCAATATTTTTTTTTTTTATTTTTTTTAATATTTTGAAGCAGGCATTTAGCGAAATCAGTGGAATAATTACCATGTATTATGTTGTGAGGGCATTAAGTCCTTACACTGAATATGAATTTTATGTGATAGCTGTAAATAATATTGGACGTGGTCCACCATCAGCACCAGCAACTTGTACCACTGGTGAGACTGGTAAGTTAAAATCAAAAAATTTATTGAATTTTTTTTCAAAAATAAATTGATCACTGTATTATTATTATTTGATAAGTATGTATATGTAAAAAAAACTAATTTTTTCATTTCTTAATCTTTCTAACTGATAAGTTTTTCATTTTCATTTAATTTTTCTTTAACTTTTCATTTTTCTTTTTCTAATTTTCAAACATTTGCTTTTCTTAAACTTTGAAGACTTTTTTTTTACTTTTATTAAATTTTTTTACAAAATTTTCTTATTTTTAATTTCGAATTGCGTAAAAATTCGAAAATAAAGCAAAACAATATTTATTTTTTAATTTTCTTTTACTTGTGTATTTTGTAAGAAAATGTGTGATATCCTGTTTCCTTTTTTTTTCTTTATTATATATTATTTCCTTCCTACAATGATTAAAAAATTGAATAATTAATTTAAAAAGAATTTTACTTTTATATTTTTATTGTTTTTTGTTATTTTGGGAAATTTTATATTTTTAGAGAAGTATTCGCCTATTTTATGACTCTACTTTAGATATTTTAATTTTTGCAAATTTATTAGTTATTATCCTGCAAATTTTATTTTACTTATCCTTGGTAGTTTTTTCTTTGTAATTTTTTTGATTTGGTTTTTTTTATGAAAATTTCCAATACGTAAATTTTTTTTGAAGGTTAAAGTTACTGACCTTCCTATTTAGAAGGTTTTTCTTAATAGCTAAATTATTGCAGTAGTGTAATACGAAACAATTGAAGTTTTTAGTGGGATCCTTCTAGAAGTGAAAATTCTGCCAAACAATGGAGAATACCGAAAATCTCATTTAAGATAAAATGCTATGTTTTGAACGATGATATATGTAAAATTTGATATAATTTTCTTACTCACAATGATCAATTGCTTCAAATTCCTCAGGAGCAATGGAATATTTGGAATGTACATTAATCCAACAAAATGCATCATTGATGTACCCACTTTCGGAAATTTCCTCGTATATTCGTACATTACACCATATTTAAAAGAATCTTTTAAGTAGACACTAATTAAAATAATATATTATATATTATCCAAGATATGTCCTTAAAATATATAATGTATTGATATATATAATGTATATTATCCAAGATATGTCCTTAAAACCCACTTCTCTAATTAAGATTCAGTCAACAATAATTAATTACTACTAAAAAAAATGTTTAACATATAGAAGCAATTAAAAACCTTTACAAACATCCTGGCCTCTTATTCATATTGGGATATGCCATAATGTTTTAAAAATTTTAAAAAATACTGATAACTTTTAAATAAATAACACTGAACAATCTGATTAAGATTCAATCAGCAATATCTAAAACTTTTATAAACATCCTGGCCTCTTATTTGTATTGGGTTATGCCATAAAATTTTACAAATTTACAAATTTGTATTTTAACAAATACAATGATGACTTGAAAATGGATCACATTGCTCCGAACAACATAATAAAAATTTAATCAGCAACATTTAAAACTCTTAAAAAAATCCTGGCCTGTTATTAATACTGGGATATGCCATAAAATAATATAAACCTTAAAAGATTGTCACAACTTTAAAATAAATCTCATTACTAAATTACACTTGCCTAATCAATTACGACTCAATCAACAATATTTTAAACTTTTAAAAGCATCCTGGCCTTTAATTTGTATTGGGATATGCCATAAAACATTATAAATTTTTAAGTTATTATTTATTTCCTATTATTATTTATGACCAATTTCTGTTATTCCTGTACTATATATGTATCAATCATGCAAAGTATGAGTGTGTATGTTTCTCCGTTATCTTTTTTATTCTTCTTTTTTTTTAGTTTTCTGAGCAACTTTTTTTTTTTTTTAAATGTATGTGTGTATTTTTTTTGTATTTTGAAAAATCACTGAATTTATAACCGTTATCAAAAAAAAAAAAAAATATTTTTACAAAATAAAAGAAAACAAAATTTTTTGACGAATTCTTTTTTTTTCATGTTTTTTTCTCTCTTTTACTCTTGATTTTACGATATTTACGATAAAAAAAAAAAAAACAAAAAAAACAATAAAATATATTTTGCGTCAATGTCAACCAACGATAATTTTTTGTGGATATATATATATATACGTATATACGAAAAACAAAAAAAAAACACCATGATGGTATTTATTGGTGTGTGTGTGTGTATCCTATAATGGTTTGGAACAATATCAACTTTTTTTTGGATATGAAAATTTATCATTTTTTTTTGGTACTATCATCGTCACACGTCATATATAATACAAATACATCTACATTTATTATACAACTAAAACATCATTCATCCATCCTTAAAAAATAAAAAAAACAAAAATTAAAACAACAATCATCAATTTTGAAAAATCATAAAACAAAACATCATTTTGTTTGTTCAAACAAATTGAAAAAACTTTTAAAAATTTTTTTGGTAAAAAAAAAAAAAAAAAAAAAAATAACCATAAAAATTTTTTTTATTTTTATGTGTTTTGCGTAAGTGATAAAATAGATTTGATAGAATAATTTTTGATTTCTGATTTATTTCCTTATTTTTGATTTTTTTATTATTAGTTTGTTGTTTTATGAGTTTAAGTTTTTTATTATATTGGTTATTTATATTTTATTGATTAGTAGTGTTAGTTTTTTTATTAAAATTTTGCTGTTTTTGATTTAATATGCCAATTGAAGTTAATTCAACTACAAATTCAACACAATGTCCTTGGGGGTTTTTTTTTTTCGAGCGACAAATTTATCCGTTATTTGGGATTAAAAGGAAGATTTATTACTATCATTTTATTCACTTAATCACCAAATAAAATTTATTGAAATTATTGCAACCGCTTAAGTACACTTTTAAAACAAGGATATTTTAAGTCGAAGTAAAGAAACCAGGGTATTGCCTAATACTCGAACGTATGTATTCATTCAATAATTTTTTAGATTTAATTAGACATTTTTAAGACCAAATACGTAATTCATATTATGCAGGCCTCGTTTATAAGTTTGTAGTTATTCATACTTATTATACAGGCGTTGTTCGTAGGTTTGTAGTCACTCATACATATTATACAGGCCTTGTTCGTAGGTTTGTAGTTACTCACACAAATTATACAAAAACTTTAATATTAGAAAAAAAGTTCTTATATAGGACTCATTGGTAAGTTCGTAATTATTCAATATTATAACACAGGCTTTCATACTTTACACATATTATTCCGACCATATTAAGACCAAATACGTAATTCATATTATACAGGCCTCGTTTATAGGTTTGCAATTATTCACATATAATACAGGCCTGGTTTATAAGTTTGTAGTTATTCATTCATGTAATACAGGCCTTGTTCGTAGGTTTGTAGTTATTCACACAAATTATACACAACTTTAACATTCATAACACAAAAAATTCTTATACAGGACTGATTCATGGGTTCGTAATTATTCAAAAACATAATACAGGCCTCGTTTATAGTAAACACATATTATCCTCGTTTTAAATTTAAAAAAAACCTATAAATCTCTTCGTAATATACACAACCTTAATATTAGGAACAAAATTCTTATACAGACCTCGTTTATCAAAATCTTTAAAATTTTCGCTCAATTTTATCGAACGCAAAGAAAATACAATTGGGCAGACTTTAGTTTTATTTTAAAGTAATTTTTTTATTAATTTTCAATTTTTTTTACCTAATTAGAATTATTAATAAGTATTATTAGGTAACATGATATTAAGTAGATATTATTTAATTATAATTTAATTAAATTTTATATTTTGGTAATATTTTTACATTTGTGTATTTTGTTTTCATTATCTCATTATTTTGGGTTTTTTTTTTTTTGTAATTTTTAAATAATATAAAATTCAATTTAATAAATTATTAATCTTTTCAAAAATATTCATTCTTTTTTTTCAACTTATTATCTAACTTCAAAATTCTTACAATTTACCACAAAAAAAAAAAAAATTATTTATGCCTGGCAACAAAATAAATATTTGTTAAATAAATTAACAAAAATTAAAAAACCAAAGGTGACTTTACATTTGGAGGAGCAAGTAAGTTCTATATAAATGAATTTAATTAAAAAAATAAATTATTATTGAAGTTATTATATTTTTTTACAATTATTTAAATATATTAAAAATTTATTTGAATCTGCAAATTAAATCATATTACAGTCCTCGTTGTAATTTAATAACTCCATTTTTAGCGTACTAGAATTGAGTTTAATTAAAAAATCCAATTAGAATCATTAGACTCAATTATTGGAGGTGTAAATATTACATTAGAACTTTTTGAAACATCCTGGCCTCTTATAAATATTGGGATTTGCCAAAAAATTTTACGATTTTAACATGAATTTGATTACACAATCACTTTTTTTTAATCAATCTCAACAATTAACAATATTTAAAACTTTTAAAAGCAGCCTGGCCTTTTATTTGTATTGGGATATGCTTTAAAATATTATAAATTTTAATTTATTTATGACCAATCAAAAATGGTTCTTTTTATTTCGAAAAAAAAACATTCTATTATAAAACTTCAACTTCCTAAATCTTCTTAAATAACAAAATGCAACAATTTTTTGTATTTACTCACCTGTGATACCTGATGTATTATAAAAAGTATCTTTTGAATATATTATACGACCTGAATATATACCGTTAATATGTTATAAATTATAATATTATAAAATATAACATAAAATCTCTGAACCAACTGAGTCCTATGTATAAAAAAAATCCCTGTTTATAAAATTTTAGCAAATTTTTACTTTCTCTTAATAAAAAAATCAAAATTTGTATGAATATATTTTAAAAAGTACAAATAAAACAAGGTTATTAGCATAATTCTGTTCTATATATTATGTAGTTTTAATACAAGACAACTAATTTTTTGAAATCTGAATAAACTGTCTAGATTTTTTTTTTTTCTAAATGTTATACACTCTCGCATATTTAAAATATTTTGCAGGTTAGTTTATCCCTAAATATTTTATAGTGAAAATATAAACTCTACAAGCTTACTATAGATTGCTATATAAGTTACTAACGAGTTCATTATTAAAATTGTTTAGATATGTTCCAATTAGTATCAGTATACCAATTTTCTAAAACAGAAAATTTATGGTGTCAGAACAGGGGAATTCTAGACTCAGTTTTTCCAATTGGGAAAACTTTTGAATTTCGTGAGTCCAAAAGTTAAACATTTCGAAATTACTACAAAGTTGATATTCAAAGGTTGTAACAGCTCCCATTTTACTATTGTTACCTATTTATATAACCGTTATTTAATACAATATATACCTCTTAAATAATTTAATTTTAATTTCCATTAGTTATTATACAAATTAATATACTCTCAACCTTCATATGAAAGATGATTTCTTAATATAAAGAAAAAAAAAAAAAAAAAAAACGCCTGTAAGTATGCAAAAATTTAAAAAAGTTTTAAATTGGTTCGAAAGCCCCATCATTTCCAGATTTCGAAATTTTATAACTCAAAAATTAGGCAATATAGTCCTTTTTTTGCGGTACAGTTTTCTGCTGATCGTCTGGACCTTCTCTACCATCTCCAAAACTACAGACAACCGGAGGTCTGATCACCCCATGTAACTATATAACTTCTTATTAATTAATTAAACTTGTAACTTAATCATTTTTCTAAATCATACAGAGGATGTAAATAATAATTTGAATTAAAAACCTAATAGCCAGGCTCCAAAATTGCTTTCGTAGACGAGGGCTCTATTTCTATTTTAACTTCTGTATTGTATTAATATTGAATTCAAATAAATAAATAAATGTATAACTTAGTTACCCTATACAGTATAAGTTACCCTATATAATAAATATATTTTAATTTCATACATTTCAAATTACTTTCCCATAGGACTCGTATATTCACAAAATTTTTATTATTTTAATATTTTATATACAATACTAGAGACTAGGTACAATTCTAAGAAAAATCTTACATACTTTTTAATACATATTTTATTTTTGCCTCAAAAAAACCCCCATTTAACTCCACAGAAAACCAAACCAAATAAGAACTCTCAGCTTATCCTGAAAAAAAAATAAAAAAAATTAGAGAAACTAAACTCGAAAAAACGGATAACATGTAGTAAAAAAAAAAATAGTTTTTTTACTGTTATTTGTTTAGTTTCAGGACATCTATTTAAAATTTCATGTATATGTATATTTTTTTTTGCTCATATAACGGTTAAAGATGCAAATTTTTATATTTTCGTAAATATTTTATACCGTTTATAGAAGATATATATATATATATACATATATATATATATATTTTTACCGTTATTTGAATATATTTATGCCTTGAAAACTAATGTATGCCTCACATATCACGAATATTTATATATATGTGAATAAAAATTTTCAAACAATGGTTCATTGGGTTGTAACACTTTTTTTATCCTTATAAAAATGTTGTTGTCCTTTTTACTCGAACACTATCTATTGTTTCTCCATAGGTTGTGTGTTTAAAGATTGGGCACTATACTTATTTTATAAATTTTAGTATTTTTGTTACAAGGATATTTTCTATGAAAATTTTCCGTTATACTTTTGATTGTGTTGTGTTTTGTTTTTTTTTTAAGATCCTGACAATGTCTTCATTTACATCTGGAGTACGTTTTGTATGCTGTGGTCCTTTTATTTTTGTATTTAAATATTTAAACCTTTGTATCTTATTAAATATGCTAATATATATATATATATATAAATATATATATATGGAGATATTCACAGTTTAGATAAAGATCTAGATCTAAATATGTAAGGAATTTGATTTTGGTTTTATTTTTTTTTTTCTTACTTCTGGTAACACTTTTTTGTTTTCTATTTTTTGTTGTTGTCGTTTTGTCCTGAAAATTAAAAAAAAAAAAAAAAACCAAAAGGAAAAACCAGAAAATTTTGGTTCTCTTGTGTCTAATTTTTTTTATGATACTATATAATATTCATTTTGTATCAGGAGTATAATATGTCAAACACGTACACATATACATATATGTATATTATATATATATTTTTCTTCCTCATATGCATTTTTAAGTTAAAAACGAGAGCAAGATGCAACTTATTCTCATGTAATATTAATTCCAGAATATAAAGTTATCTATTGTTAATACGTGAACTTTTGCATTTTCTTTAGAGAAAAAAAAAGAAAATGGAAATGCAGTAGTTTTGGTTTAAGGTTCTTTTAGTATTAAATCAAATCGAAAAATAAAAATTAAAAAAAAATAAAAAATGAAAAACAGGACACATCTGGAAAGTAAAATCAAAAAAAAAATTATTTAGAAAAAAGAAAAGTTTTACTTTTAAGTATTATTTATTGAAATAATTTTTTTAGTTTTAATTTAATAAATTTTTAGGAATTTAAAAAAAAATATAAAATTACAAGTTTATCACATTAATATTGGAATATAATATAAATTCGATTCAAATTAAAGGTTGTTTTTAGGATTTTAGAAAATCCAATACTGTTTACTCTTGTGGAATAAACGAGATTTTTTTTAATTAAAACAGGACGTTGGTACACCCCCCAGTACATACTTTTTGTTAACACAAAATCGCTAAATAAAAAATCTAAAAAGACGAAATCCTTAAATACAAAATGGGTAAAATCTCTAAAGTAGAAATTCTACAATAAAAAATCCCCAAAATGCAAAATCTTCGAGTGCAAAATTTCCAGTCAAAAATCGCGAAGATAAAATACCTAGGTTCAAAAATTCTCAAATAACAGATCCTGAAGCTAAAAACTCCAAATTCAAATATTTCCAAATACAAAATCCCTAAGCCAAAACCCTCAAAGCACAAAATCTTCAAAGTCAGAAATCACACTAACAATCAAAAATTCCCAAGAAACATGCTTAGATTCAAAAGTCCCGACGACCAAATATCAAAAGTTAAGATTCAACCCGACCAAATATCAAAAGTGCTCGACCTCGACAAATACTATCCAAGACATTGTAAATGTTATTTTAATAAAATACCTTAAGCTTTAATTCCTGAGAAACTTATGGGAAAGCAAATTTTTTGTGACTAAGATCTTTTTATAAAGGTAAAACAATTATGCAATAATTCCTTGTGCTATAATAATTAGTATAGGCTGTTGTTTATCCCCCAGTGCATTAAGGCACTTTTCCCCTTCCTTACTAAGACGAATAAGACCGTATAAGAGTCCTGCAAAAATATTTAACAAGCAATTAAAATTTAACTCAAAACAATTCATTGTTTATACAATTTGATTCTTAATGCTTGGCCTCGATAGCGGGAGAACTAATGAGTCTTAACAACTAAGCTCAAGTTTTGCACTTGGTTTTTTTAAATTATAATACAAAAGTTTAAACTTTCGACAGATTAAAACTCTAATTGTAAAACAATTATTAAGGTGGTTAGATCGGGGCGTTAACCGCCTTTGTTCTTAGAATGAAACTATATATGCTTCTACGGCTAGAGGACGAGCTCCTTATCAACCACAATATAAATTTCTCAAAGATTGCCAAGAACTTTGGGTATACATTCATTACTTTTACTTTTTATTACTATGTACTATGGATCCTGAGTCTAATTATCACTGATAAGTTGGTACGTCCACTACGAAAGAAAAATAACGGTATATCCTTTCCTAACCAAGAAATTTTAATAAATATAAAGTAAAATTCAAATTTCTAAATAATTCAAACTATAATATATTCAATTACAGTACTATAGTCAGTAGTCATTTATATTTTTCCATTTAACAGATCATAAACGTCAATTTAAATTTATCATATTTCCATTCCCCCTTTTTTTATGAACTTATAATGCATCTGTCATACTTGTCAGTTGTCAAATATCTATTTCAGAAATTCCATTTTTAAAAAAACATTTTTTTGATTGTCAAAATAACTTTTATTGTAAAATTTCTTTGCAGTAAAATCAAATGAAAATAGATTTTTCAATCGAAGAGGCCTTAGAATTTCCACCAAGGTTTTTTTTCCAAAAAAAAAATTTTCTTCATTTTTAATAAATGCAAAAATGAAAATGGTAGAAATGCAGACAGGAAAACTGAGAACACTTTTTTCGAAAATTCTCATTTTCTTTAGAAAAAACGAATTTGTTTATCGTTTTTCTTCTGTAATTTAACAACGAAATGCTGAAGTTGTTGCATTTGCAATATCTAATTAAATGCATGAAATGATTGCATCGGAGATGCAAGATATGCAATCGTAATTTCCATAGAATTTTTGTAAATACCATTAACTTTTAATACAGTAATATGTTGACTACAAACACAATTTTACAATTTGTACATCCATCGTTTTTCTAATTCTGTTCTTTCTTGCACTAGATACTCAATAGTCTATAGAACATTCAACAGACCCATGGACATCCAAACGAATACAGACTATATGACCATATAGAAATAATATGAAAATTGCATATATGTTTCTATTGTATTGTTTTATAATGGTTTATGTGATACGATGTTAGTTCTAGGGTTAAAATCCTGAAAAACTTCTGATTTTTTTTTAATTTGGTCTTCAGATTCTTTAGTGGCGGTGAACCACATCCAGAGTGGACATAACAATATTGTATAAATAAAAATTCAGCAAATAAAATTTATCTTACGATATTAATATAAATGGAAAAACCTAATGTTTAGATTTATATGGTAATATATTTATAGAGATAGGGTTGAATCTTCTCTCAGGAACTTGAGACAAAAAATGCAAATGGAAAATAAGATTTAAATTCAATATTTTCCATATGAATATCAAAAAAGTTTTTCATTATTGACGTGACCGTATCATTAACCGAATTCTTAGCTATTCTAGAGCACGGTGTCTTGGAATTCTTTTGATCTTATAGAAGTATACCTACCTCTTTTGTCTTTATCGAACTACACCTGCTTCAAGGTACCTATATCAAATAATTCTGTAAATGCCGTTTAAGCAAAATTCTGCAAAGTGCTTCAGATAAATTCTTAGGTAAACAGTGCAAGAATATTATATTACAAGACCTATAGAGTAAGATGACCCTATCGTTGAAGAATTTTTTTTTTCCATTTCCTTAGAAGAAACCGTCTAATCCACCACAGAAGCGATTTTCAACAATGTCCTCAAAGTAATACTGAAATTTTATAAGACTGTAACAAACCTAACCCAAAAAAAAAAGTTGATTTCATTGATCATTTAAATTTACCCAACATAATCCATTTTCCGGAATCCCAAATCACACTTTAATGTGCCACCAACAATCCAGTTCTTGTTGATTCCATCAAAAATGTGGTACCGTCAAATGCAGATTAAAGTCGTAAAGTTGTAGACCAGCCGAGCATCAGATCAAAAATGGGATCTTAGATATTATTTATTCTTTGGAATGATTTTTTTTTAGATCCTCCAAGGCTTAGATATTAAATATGTGTTACTATCACAAAGCCTCATTTTAATCTACGCCTAAGATATTTGAATTATTTAGAATCCTAAAATAGGACTATAATTTAATTTGCATCAGATTAATTAGAAATTTGTGTATTCTGTGAAGCCATTTTGAAACTTTAGTATTACGATTGTACTTAGTAAGCCAAACACAAAAGGCTACTTTCTAATTTCTCATCACTTTTATTTTGATTTTAAATTTCCTCCTGATTTTGTCTATTTAAAAAAAAAAGGTCTCTTAAATTCTTTCTTCCTGTTTTTATTTGGTTTTTGTCAAGGATTATTTCCTGATATGTCATAGCTGAAGTTCTACTCTTGGTTTTTTTTTACATTTATTCTTGGATTCCAATTTTATATTTTTCCTTCAGTATTCATTTTGCAGCATTCATGGATTTTATTTTGGATTTGAATTGCAAAAAAAAAAAGGATTTAAATCCTTAAAGTTACCTAACAAAAAAATGCTTGGGTACCTATATAAACGATCATTTGGAAAAATTCTGTTGGCTAACATTGAATTTTGAGGGAAATCGTGCTTAAGGATTTTTCTAGAATAAACAATTTTTTTTTTTTTTTTCTGTTGGTATCATTTATCTTTGAATGTAAAAGAAGTTTTTTTAATTTTTTATTCGAATCCTTTTTTTCTCTCTAGTAGAATTGTAATAAGGATATACATATATAAGAATCATTATATTTTAATATGTCTCGAATCTATGTATAGTTGGGTATACAATATTTTAACATAGTATTTGTTTCAGGTTCTGGATTATTTTACAGAAAATTTGAACGGATTTGTTTATTTCTTAGATTCATTTTTAAATTCAAATGAAACTGGAATGATTTAAGAATTTAAAAATTTTTATTTTGTATTTCATTTTTATTTAAATTTTGGGAAATGACTGGAAAATTAAGTAATAAATCCTTTAAAATGTCATTTAAAGGAAAATTTAAAAAAAAATAAAAAAAATTTGTATAAATATATAATTTATTTCAATTTTCTTAAAAAAATTTCAATAAAAAAATTGTCACAGTTTGTTTTACAATAAAAGCTACAGTTAAGACCATTTTTCAGAGCAAATATTTTAAAAAAAAATTTAATAATGTATGAATATATTTTAAAAAAATTATTAAAGTCAATAAAATTTGATTATTAAAACATCCACTTATCAGAACATGATTATTTGATTAGTGATAAGTAATTGGTAGAACCTACCTGTATAATAATTTGATATGTGATTTATTATCACCACCACAATCGTAACTATTTTAAATTTTGAATTACCAAATTGCATAACTTTAGGATAACTTTTAAGTTTTTTTACCTTCATAAGTTTCTATTTCTAAAATCTTTGAAAAATTTACAAATAACAAGTAAAGAAACAGTCAGTCGGTGCAACCGACTTAGAAATACCCTACACCTATTTGGTTCAAATTTAAGGACATATCCATAAGTCATTTTAACACCATAGAAGCTGTTATTAATTTGATCGTAAGACAAAGCTAACCAAATTAACTGTATAATACTAAAAACATTTTCTAATTACTCTATCTATTAAAAAATACTACAAATTCTTACTAATTTATCTATTTAAAAATATTAAAAAACAAACAAACTTGAAATAAATGAAAATATATTTATTCCAATTCAATTACAAAATGAAAAAATTCTAATTATTAAATTTTGTGATAAAAAGATAATCAAAGCATAATATATTTAATAATACAAATTTTTAAAAATTGCAATTATTTTAAATGGTTAGTTTATATACCTAATAGAAAAGCTTATAAACGCAAAATATGCAATAAATGTATTTCTAAAATACAATTAAAAGTTTACACCTTTTCATATAATTCATTTAAATATAAAAATAAATTTTACATAAATGCAGCAAGTACGATTGAACATAGCTGAACCAGTACACTTAAGTCTAGATTTCGGAGACACATAAGACATAGGAAATATATTCTTTGGCTTCGAAATTAAACTCGACCACAACCAATTCCCATGGTACTTTCATTACTAGTAACTTACTGTTAAATTTCATCAAAATACCGGCATTATTTTTTGAGTTATGGTGTTTGTAAGATATATGTTTGTTAGTCCTTGAACTTTTCAAGGGTTCCAGGACCCGAAATTATGGTACGATTTCGCCCATATGCAGTCCCGTCATACTTTCAATACTAGTTAACCCTTGTACACAATTGGAACGCTCTATCTTAATTTTAAGTTACTAGTTTTATTAATTTCGATGATAAGTTTTTACACATTGTATAAGAGTAGTACAAGAGAGGTTCTGAACCACCACTCCAATTGATCCCAAATTAGGGGGGCACGCAAGAAATAGTAAAGAACACCCTTGTAGCAAATTGGAAGCTTCTACATTTGTTTCAAGTTACTATCTTTATTAATTTCGAAAATATGCTTTAAGGGCCTAAGAACTGAGTGGCTGGTCCCCGATCCACTACTCCAATTGGGCCCAAATTTCAAAGACACTTACGAAATAGGAAGGGACACCCTGATACCAAATTTGGAGGTTCTATCTTCATTGGTTTCGGAATTATGCTCGTTTGGCCTAAATTCGATCAAAAAGTTCTAAGTTCCGAACCCATTGTCCAATCCTCACCGTACGTAATCACCGCCGTAGTTTCGCTGCCAATAACCTACAGCACAAATTTCATGAAGATAGCCTCATTAGTTGTTGAGTTATCGTGATTTTTTATATATGTTCCTTAGCCCTGACATCGATTAAAAAGTCCGGAATCCGAACCGTTGGGCTGATTTCGCCCTTATATAGTCCACGCTGTACTTATAGTACTAGTTAACCCTTGTACACAATTTGAACGGTCTATCCTAATTTTAAGTAACTATTTTTAGTAATTTCGATTATAAGCCTTTAAAACTTGGGAGGTCTGAGAGGGGTACAGAACCACCACTCCAATTGATCCCAAATTAGGGGAACACGCAAGAGATAGTGACAAATTGGAAGCTCCTACATTTTTTCAAGTTGTTATCTTTATTAATTTTAAAGATATGCTTTAAGGTCTTCGGAAATGTGTGGCTGGTCCCCGACCCACTACTCCAATGGGACCCAAATTCACAAGACACTTAGGAAATAGGAAGGGACACCCTGATACTAAATTTGGAGGTTCTATCTTCATTGGTTTCGGAATTATGCTCGTTTGGTCTAAATTCGATCAAAAAGTTCTAGGTTCCGAACCCATGGTCCAATCCCGACCTTACGCAATTCCCGAAGTAGTTTCATTACTAGTAACCTACAGCACAAATTTGATGAAGATAGCGTCATTAGTTGTTGAGTTATCGTGATTTTTTATATTTGTTCGTTAGCCCTGAAACCGATTAAAAGGTCCAGAATCCGAACCCATGGGCCGATTTCGCCCATATGCAATCCCCGCCGTACTTTCAGTCCTAGTAACCTACAGTTAAAATTTCATCAAGATAGCTCCATTATTTTTTGAGTTATCGTGCCTACGGACGGACGGACGGACGGACGGACGGACATGGCTATATCGACTAAGGCGGTCACGCTAATCACAAATATATATACTTTTCCATATCTAGCTCGCTTCCTTTAGGTGGTTACAAACACCATACCAAAGTTAATATACCCCTTTACCTATTCTATAGGTGTAGGGTATAAAAACACACCTCATTTTAATGCAAAATTAAAAGTTTTAATTCATTTGAAATTAAGAATATTTTTCCAAATACCCCAATTACGGTATTGGGGTATTCAAAAAAAAATTTTAATTTATATATATTACAAATACCCCAGTTATAGTAAATTAACTTAACATATTAATACAATATTAAGAGTTTTATTTCAATTGAAATTAAGAATAATTTTCCAAATACCCCAATTACGGTATTGGGTTATTTCAATGTAAATATGTATGAAATATTCGAGTTATAGTGCTTTAACTTGAATTAATATTACATTTTTAGATTTATAATTATATCTTCTTCATAATTGTCATCATTTACACTAACTTAACTTTTACTACTTTAAAACTAAAATACCATATTTATAAAAGAATTATCAGAAGTTATTCCCAAATGAAGATATATTGTAAACTTTTAAGGATTGTAAAAAATATTCAGAATATATTTTGCATAAATTTAAAATTTGGTACTTATAGACATGTCTCTAATATTATAATTTTTAAAATTAATTCTTTTGAACTTTTAGAAGAATTAATTACTTTTAGAAATAATTAAAAGTACAGTTTTAATAAAAATCTTAATAAATATGTCTAAATTTTATTGATTGTCAATATAAAATTAAAAAAAATATAAAAAATTGAAGATTTTGAAAAATTAATTTTCCGAAAAATTCAAATTAAAGAAAATTTTCCTTTAAATATAATTTCTTTGTTTGTCAATTAAAATCAAATAAAGTTTTTAAATTAATTTTATTTTTTAACTTTAGAGTATATAATATATTTTATACCTTTCAAAATATATTAATTTTGATCTTAATAAAAGAAGATTCAATTTTAAATTTCATCTTAAAATGTTGAATATACAAAGGCTTAGGAAAAATTTTATTTTATTACCTGTACAAAACAATATTGATGATATTTTACTTCAAAAAATTGATTTTAAATCATTTTATCATATTCATTGTACCTGAAGATGAATCCTATTTATAGTTATTGAAAATACATACATGTATCTTATGATATATAATACTGTAAAGTACATGTTTGTATATGTACTTTAAAATCACATACACAATATTTTAAATATATTTACATTCCTGGACAAAAATACCTCTTCCAAAAACTTAAATGCTATGCATCCTTGAAAAAGGACACTAGATATTCTAGATGTTTGTTGATAAAAGCAATTTTCATCCCCTTTTTCATCACTTAGGATCCCACTCTTTCAACCCTTTTGGTCTACATTTTCTGATAAATTCTGATAAAAATTCTATTGCTAGTTTCAATTTGTACTTTATTACTTCTTAAATGAAAAATTATTTCATTATTTTCACACTAAAAAAGAAAAACTAAAGTAGAAAAAAATTTTTGTGGAAAAATTAAAATTTTAATAAAATGAAAATTGTTGTAAAATTTGTTTGGGTACAATATATGGAAGTCAGGAAATTAAAATTAAACTGTTCATATGAAATACTTTTTCAAAAAAAATAGATGACAAAAGAAGGAGTATCTTTAGATTTAAAAGTATATATGTTAGATTCATATTAAGGAGAAAAAATTGCATCTGTAAGCTAAATTTGCATTTACAGTTTCCTTTTTCTTTTATTTGCAAAATGTCTACATTCCTAGATTCAGAATAACCCAGTACTGAGAACAGTATAGTGTTACCACAAAGATACTCATATATCCAAGTTGATTGTAAAAGTAGCTATACTCTAATATCAAATTGAACTAACTAGTTAATTTGAATCATTAATATATCTTTTTAAATCCTGACACTTGCAATTCAGTGTATTTCCATAATTCGATTCTAGGTGGTTATAAAGAGTCAAAGCAATTGAAGATATATTTAGAAGCTTCCGATGGAATTTTAGAAAATCTTCCAAGGGTTTTGAAATTAATTAATTAATTATTAAAAGCCCCACAATTCACAATTATTTTCTTTAACATCTTGTTTTTTCCTCATTTATCAAAAAGGAGCTTTGGAAAAATAGAATGCCTACTAGGCACCTCCATCTGACTTTATTCGGAGCAAGTATTTTTGCTCCCACCCATGTTTTTCCAGTTGAGGTCATTTCTTCTAATATTGTTCTCCTGTAGGTGTTATTGAGGGTTCTCATCTTCAGATTCCTTGTGGGTTGCATTCCAGTGATCTCTTGTCCAATTGGTTTTTCAGGTTCAGAATATTTTCAATTTTGTAGCCCCTGGACATTTTCTGTCATGAGCATTTATTAATTAAAGATTTGAAACGATTTCTCTACCTTCCTCTGCAATCAAATTACTATCTTTGCATTTCTCTAGGAGTTGTAAAGTCTAGTACTAGCCCACGTAGAAATTGTACATCGAATTCCGATCCTAGTAGATTTGTAGTAGATTGCAACCCTAGAAAACCAATCCTAGTAGATTTCTAAATACAAGAATACAATATATCCAGTAAATTGCCTTCTGCACCTACGGTAAAGTCATGGGTACATTTTCAACAAAAGAGCTGAACAGTTAATACTTAAAGAAACACATTCACTAAATCAATTCTAAAATAAAATTCCAAAATAGTATTCAGTAGTTCTATTGAATACCATTACAATGACCTCTGTGTTAGGATCAACAAATCATTTAAAATTACTGATAATAATAAAATTTGTATTTTCCAAAGTACAGAAGCAATAGATATTTAGTAGATGTAATTTTTAAAAAAAAAAATTTAGTCTAATTTGCAAAAAATTACTTGTTTTAGATGTCATGTAGAGAAATAAAATTTTTTAAAAAAAAATATTGATTGTTAAAATCATTTTCCATAAAATTCATTTATAACATAAAATCAGCATAAAAGAAAAACTTTTTTAAAAGAAAATTTGTTTGCATAATAATTTTATGTTATTTAGTGCTTTACTTTTATTTTTTATAAAATTTTGAATAAATTTCGAGTCAAAGAAGTTATTGCCAAATTGATTTCAAAATGGAATGTAATGTTAAGAATTACCTAATAATGGAATAAAATGAACTTTGAAAGGAATCCCCCTTCTTTTTCTGTAAAAATTCCGAAAAATCTAAGTTTGATTTCATTTGGGTGAGCAATTGTAAAAATACATCATACTCTGTGGAGCACTAAAGGAGCTTCAAAGTCAATCTAATCTTATATGAGCATTATTTATCATTGGACATTGGAAAAATATTTTTTAAGCGGTTCTAGGAATCTTTAATGAATCCTGAAAATTAATAACTTCCTAATAATATTTTATGAGTTACTTTTACATTAATTCTGTGTCTTGGATCTTCGGTTCCCTTTTCCTTCCACACGGAATACATTAAGCTTTTGATGCCTCACTCTTCCGAATACCATTAAATCTTGAATTAAATGAGTTATCCAATACTGGAGTTCCAAAATTTTTTGGGGCATAATTTTTTTGGCCTCATAATTATTTCCGTTGCAATAAGGATGAAAATTATGGTTAACAAAAGGTCTTCGTTTAAACTAATGAAATTTTTTAAAGGATTCTAGGAATCCTTAATGAATCCTGAAAATATAAGCTACCCAATACTATTTTAGATCTCAATTTCTCTTTAATTCTGACTTTTTGATTTTCGGTTCCCTTTTCCTTCCACACGGAATACATTTATCCTCAGATGCCTCAAATTTCCTTAACAAGTTAATTTTAAAATGAGATCTCCAATACTAGAGCTTCAAAATTTTTTGGGGCATCTTTTTTTGCTCTCATAATAATTTCAGTAACATTTAGGATGTTGTAAAATTAGCAAACTGACAATTGAAGACTACAAGAGATGGTAATCATTAAACTAAGTAATCTTATATTAATACCATTTGACATGAGGCTTGAAAAATATTTCCTAATGCGTAACTGGTATTACAAATTTTCAATATTACAACTTTTTTACTCTTTAAGTCCGACTATTGGATCATTGCTTTCCTCTTTCTTGACATAGAACCACTAACACCTTAATTAAAATTCTAACTTATTCTATTAAACCGCTTCTAATTCCACGTTCTTCGGAACTTATCTCTAATACTAATAAGTAAAACTTGTGAAAAATTCCATGTTTTATAAAATTTGTATTTTCTTTCATAAATTAAATTCTTTTTAGGTTTTTTTTGCATTTTTAATTTTCTCCTAGAAATTTAACCAGAAACAAAAAAAAAACCCAAACAATATTACCAACTTTTAATATGGCGTATCCTCCCCTAATAGAAGTTCTTTTTTTTTTTGAAAAATTTTAAAGGAAGAAAAACATACAAACAAGACTTGTGAATTGTGTTCTTTTGGTATGTAATTCACTTTTATTGCTTGTCAGGTTTTCTCTTACATTACATTTTCTGTCTAATTTCATATTATTTTTTTTTTTTCTATTTTTGCATTTTTTTTTAATATTAAAGGAAAAGAACCCAAAGTTAAAAGCCCTTCTATTGCAATCTAGTTAAAAATGTTTTTTTTATTTTTCTTCTTTATTACATGTTATTTGTAAGTTGATTCGGAAATTTTCTAAACTCTAGAACATTAATTTTTTAAGAGTATCGATAGATCACAAAAGAAAATTCTATATATATTATGTATGGACACAAGTCTAGGAATATAAATATATATATACTTTCAAATATACATATAATGTAAGTGGAAAAATAAAGTTTTTCAACATTAGTCTTTCTTTTTTTTTTTTTTTACATACATTATTATTTAAAATTCATTTGAACGCCTTCCATTTAACAAGTAAATTTTTTATTTTATAACAAAATATAAAAAAAAAAAAAATAAAAGAAATTGATGTTTTTAAATTTTTAATATTATGTATGAAGTTTTTTTTTTCTTAAATAGGCGGCAAATTTTAAAGTACGAGTATATAGTTTTGTTATATATCTTGTTATATTTTATGTTTAGTCGACCAAATTTTTTCACTTTTTCTATTCGTCTTATTATCTGTCTATTAAATCAACGTTCTAGCTTAAAGGGGCTCTTGTGTAGTTCCTTATGAATTAATTAATTAGTGAATAGAACTGTTATAATTGAAGACAATTGACTGTTCCTTTGGAAAGACATCAATGCAATTACTAGAAGACAGCAGTTGATCCTGTTTTGTTAAAATCCATAAGTTGTTTACTACTAGTTATAGAACTAATTAGCATGTTGGAACTTTTAAGTGGTCAAATATATTATTATCAAAATCTATTGATATTTATCTCTATTTCAATATGTCCAATTTTTAAAGAAGAATCTGCACAGGTTTGTTTCCAACTCCTTAATGTTATATACATATAAATAAATGCGTTTGAATTATGATTTCTATCTTAAAGTCTCTGGTTTTTATCTAAAATGGTTAATAATATTCACACTTTCTATAAACAACTTTATGACCACTTCAAGTTTTGGGTAACTTAAAATTGCATAACTTTAGGATCATAATGTATATGAATTGCATGATTTTAGGATCATAAATTATAAGAATTGCATAACTGTAGGATTATACAATATATAAATTGCATAAATTTAGGATCATAAATTCTATAAGTTGCATAACTTTGGAGGAATCACAAGTTCAAATAAATTGCATAACTTTTGGATCAAAAATATTTTTTTCTCAAACTGTCAATTAATAAAAATATAAAAATTTATGCAAACCAATATTTATATTTGAGTTCAGAATACCAAAAAGTAAACATCAATTAGATTTTTAATTCATGTTACCGTTTTATAATATTACTTGAATTTGGCTTTTAACTAATTTTATATTTAGTATTTATCCATTTTTAGCATAACAAAATTCACTTACAAAAAATAAATTATTTTCCTTATTAAAATTAGTTTTTATAGAAAAGAAACTCTGGTAATGCATTTTACCATATAACTTTAATTTTTTATAACATATAATGCATTTTGAAAAATCCTGTTTTCTATATTATTTTTTTAAACTCGGTACATGGGTTCAAATATTTAGTACATATATATATATATTTAACCGAATAGTAAATAATGAAAATGTACATGAATCTATACTCTGTATATTATATTATATAAAACGATGGAAAGAGTAATGACAGTGGTTTTTTTTTTTTTTTAAATCTATAAACTTTATTTTGGTTTTAAAAAATCTTTTATTCTTTTTTTTCTATTCCTTCTATTGCAATAAAAATTGTAAATTGTGAATGGAAGCAAAACTATTAAGAATAGAAAAATACAAAATAAAAATTTAATAGATTCAGACACATAAAACCACAATAACCAACATGGAAACAAATTTCTAACTACATATATGTAAGTTTAGCTTTCTTCGAGTGCCAACATTTATCTATATATATATATATATATATACCTACACGTATATATAAACTAAAACACAAATTTGTACCTGTTTACATATTTATGCATATATATGCAATAAATAACTTTGAATATGCGGTTTATTTTCCCCCAATTCATTTTCACCCTGCGCCTCAATACATCTTTTAATTCTAAATTCGATTTTATTCCACAGGAAAAAAAAACTGTTTTTATGTTTGTTGGCATAAAATTTAAAACTAAACAACGTTCTTATGTACTTCTGCTATTATTAGAATACTCTATGAACATGAGAAATCAATTTTCTAACATATACATAAGTATTTATACTATATACACAAAATTGCATACTTTTAGGCAAATTTAAATATATTATGTAATATAGAAATATATATTCATATGAAGTATAATTTTTCAGAAAAAAAAAATTCATTTAATTTTTATTAAAATTTATTGTATTGAATAAAAATTTTATATACCTACAAATATATACATATCCTATGTACAAATTTATATACGTACATATAAATAAAGTACCTACAAGTACAAGTAAATTATAAAAACCTAATATTTAAATTTTTATTATTCTCTAATTTTTACAAAAATTTTTAACATCTTTTATATTTGAATTTATTACCAAAAATTATTTTTAAATGGAAGTTATTTAAGGGTTTTTATATTCTATGTTATTAGTTTTTATATTTTCATAATTTTTTTAAAATAAATTTTAATTACAATTAGATTTTTTTTGCTTTTATAGACAATTTAAAAATATGGTGACTTTTTTAGTATTGTAAATAAAACGTTTTAAAAATTTCAATAATTTTTTTATAGAAAATATTGAGACCAATTTATTGATTGGAAGAATTTTATTGAAAATGAATAAAATTTTAGTAATGAAATTGAAAAAATAATGGAAGATATATGAAATAATTGGAGTCAATTGAAGAAAAAAACAATTTGCTGATAATAGTTAATAAATAAAAATGGAATTACATATTATTTTCAATTTAATTTCCATTATCACATTCATTTATTTATAGAAATTTTTTTATTGCTCAAAACAGTTAAAATATTTTAAAAATTTTACTAAAATTCATATTTTTATAATATTTTATAATATAAATATAGAAATTGCATACTTTTAGGCAAATTATCAATTACCTATCTATTTTCTGCAATGATGAACTATCGTTTGATTTTAGAATTTTTCATTACTCATAAGTGAACAGTTGCATTTTTTTTATTATCGAATTTTTATATGATGTATACCCTAAATATGAAATTGCATACTTTTAGGTAAATTTTTGTATTATATATTTTCTACAATGAGAAACTTTCGTTTGGGCTTTAAAATGGTCTTTAGAACACTTTAATTTGTTTCATTCTTTATTTATTTTTATATGAAATATACCTAAAATATAAAATTGCATACTTTTAGGTAAATTTTTTCATACCATTTTAATTCAAGGAATGTTCTTCGGTTTAAACTAATAATATTTGGTATTTTATTATTATTTTAACAGATTAGAAAACCTTTTGTTCGGTATATATTTTAAATATTTTGGAGTTGTTTCAAGTCTAGTCTGTTGTAGGAAGCCTTAATGTAGTAATTTATTCTATCCAATTAATTCGACAATTCATTATTACTTGTATTTCACTCTTGATTTAATCCAATTCTTATCGAGATATAACAATTTCAGTAGAATATAAAATAAATTGTCAAATTGATAGATCCTTCCGTCCTTGAAAATTTAAATAGATTCTTTTAATGAAAATTACTCTACAAGCTTTAAGTATGCTTACCTCTTTTTATTCTTCTTCTATAATGCGACCGCGTCTTCTCTTTCTATAAAGGGTTCAAAAATAATTTTTTTTTTTTTTTAAAAATAAAACTAATAATACAATTTTTGCAATTATTTAATTTTATTTGGTTTTTGAAGCAAATTTAATTTTTTTGGATTTATTTTTTCAGAAGCATGCCAATTTATATAAGATTTTTTTTTTTTTTTTGTTATAATGATAGGAATAATTTTTTTTTTTAATATATATTTTTTTTTGGAAAAATTTATAATTTTTATAATTCACAATTATAATTATAATTTTTCCAAATTTTGAAATATTTTTTGTGTTTTAGATTAGCCTAGTCTTACATACAATCAATATAATATTCCAATTTTTTTTTTGTTCAGGATTAGCAAGTAATTTTTCACAAAAATGAGTTTAAAAATATTTAAAAAAATTGATATTATAAATTAATTTGATTATTTTTAAGTTACTATAAATGAATATTTGATAATAAATACTAGTTATATTAAAAATTATAATTATAGAAATTATAAAATTTTAAACTCATTTCATATATATATATTGTTGTTGTTGTTTAATAATTATTAACTTGTCCAAAATATTTGCGTTCTCGATTTTATTCCATTTGTCCAAAATGTGATGAGTAATCAGTGTTAACATAATTATTTATTTTTTCAATATCATTGTTCTCTTGACTGCATGGTAAATCCAAAAGACAACGTCCTGTTTTTGAATTGCATCCCATACATTGGCCGCAATAACAATTAAGTTCAGGATTACATTTACCATAGATTTCATGAAAGATATTATTATCACATTTATCACCAACATCATTATAACAAATACGACGATTGCATGTATCCAGATAGCTATCATTAGAGCATCCTTCAGTTGCATTACGTAAATTTTTACTTATGAAATTACAACGGGATTTTCTAGCACTATGATGATAGTGTCCTTCTCTGAAAATTAAACAGAAAAATAACAAATTATTAATTTTGATTGGAAAAATAGTTATTCAAAAATAGTTATTTATAACTTATTAGTTATCAAAATTAAAGGACTATATTAATTACTTATCAATGTTAGCAGAATTCTCATAAATTAATTACTTATCAATTCTTTGAAGAGTTTTTAATAAGTTTTGAGGCATGCAAAGATTAACTTGCAATTTTTTAATTGCAAAATTCTTAAAATTTTTTAATTCTAAGATTGAAAAGTTTTTTGAAAAAAAAAAATTCTTGGAAAATCCCTTCTTTTTTTGGAAAACAACTATTAGAAACTGGAGCTGAATGGAAAAGTATTTATTTGAAGAAAATACTAATTTTAAATATTTTGATACAACATTTAAGTAATTTTATTATATTATCAATTGTATGTAGGATTTTTTTTATATAGCGTTATTTTTTTAAAATTATGTTTTGAGCAGAAAAATATAAAATTACAGGTGGCTTTGAAGAATGTTGTAATTTTTAAAATTTTTTTTTAAATATATGTATATTATATTGGAATAAATATCCAATCGAAGTAAAAACCACATATTCAACAATTTCCATTATATTTTTTGAGATAAATTTACATTTACAAAATTGCCATTTTTTTGAAAAATCCATATTGCAATTTTGTAAATCCATTTTACAATTATCTGGTCCATCTAAACATCCCATACATTTACCACATGAACAATTTAATTCTGGAAAATATTTTCCATATTCAGTTTTATTGTAACATAATCTGGATCACAATTTTCATTAACACCTTTATAATATATTATACGATCACAATTATCCATACAACTACCATAATGACATTCTGCAGGATTATTAAATTTTCCAGGATAATTAGCAATACGACAAAGCACTGTACGTACTAAGACGTTTTATTTGATTTGATAGCAATGGCAGTAATGAAGAACTTCTTAAATAGATATTAATTTATATATATATATATATATTTATAAATATTATATGTATATATTATATATATGAGTAATAATATATATTTTTTAAAATAAATATAATTAAATTGAAATAAAATTACAATTTTTTAAAACTTACATTCTTCCTGATTCGACTCCATTTATGGTGGCTATAATTACAATTAAAATAAAACTTAAAATTGTTAATAAATGAATTTTATTATTTTTGGTAGTTTTTGTTATTGATTTGATGGCAATTGTTGTTGAAATTTGGTTGTTCTGGTTATTGGTATTGAATGGAGCCATAATTGGAATATCAATTGAAATCTTTTATTTTGGATCTTTAAATTAAATGTTGTATTAAAATTTTTTTTAATTAAGAGTATTTAATTAAAAAAAAATGTAATTCAATAGATGTTCAATTGAATGTTAGAACTTTGCTAATGAGTTCTACTAAGAGATTACTGATGCTTTTATACTAAAAAAAAAATTGAATTTGGATTTGGAAAGTCTTCGCGAGATTTATTCAAATTATATGCAAATTTCATTCATCTTTCATTCTTTAATTGAAAAACATTTGAGGTTTGAGGCGTTATCCTGGAAAAACAATTTTGAAGCGAATTATTGGAAATTATCATTAAGATTAAATTAATTATTCATAATTAATTTGATGTGTTTGACCACGACCAAAGACGATTAAATTCACGCGAGGACAATGATTATTAATGAGTATTGAATATTACTGAATTTCAAGGACAGGGTAAATTTTTTAACTCTTTTTTACTGTTTTTAAGATTTTTTGGGATTTGAAGGGTAGAAAATGGAAGATGTTTTTTCTTTAAAAATGAATTGAGATTAAAATTTCCAAAGTCTTAAAAGTCATTTTCCCAATTTAGTACTAGAAGAAATAATTGGACGAGTTTAAACTGCATTCTGAATAGTACCATTTACAGAACAAATACTTTGGTAAAAGATTCCGTCATCTAGGAATGAAATTTCTCACCACAAATGCAATGCCTAATTTAGTGACCAAAAATATTTTAAGTTTTTATAAAGTTGTTAAATTATTATCAAAGATTAAAGGGACAGTAAATGTACAATGGATTTGAAGGCTTTATAAGTATCACATATATGAAAATAATAAGTATATAAGGGGGTTTCTTAATATCTGAACGTGGTTGAATGTTAAAAGTGATTACAATTAAAGTTTCAGTTATTATTTAATATTTTTTAATGTACAAAAAGAGCAACCCCAATACCCATATATATGTATTTTGAAGATATTCCAAAAATAGATCTGCATAATCTAGAGCTAACAGTATTGTACAATTAAACTAAATATAATTATATTCTACAATTGTAGGCTTCTTTAAAATCTTTGGTTCTTTTAAAAAAATACCCTAAATTGCATGTAAAATTTTTAAATTTTTTAATTTCGAAAATTCGAACTTTACACAATTTATTTGAAATATTCAATTATTTAGTTTGTTTCATTGAAAATTACTATAAGTTGCTAATAAAGTTTTTCAAACTTTAATTTCGAAAATTCGAACTTCAGAAATTGTTTTAATATTCAATTATTCAGTTTGCTTCATCAAAAATTACTATATGTTACAAATAAAATTTTTGAAAATTTTGAATTTCGAAAATTCGAACTTTACACAATTTCTTTTTTAATTATTTTTATTAAAAAAATTTAATTCAATTTATATAATATATATTTTTTTTTTAAATAATATTATTATAATTTTTTAAAACAACCCACAGACTTATTGAATATTTGTGATAATTGAAATTATTCACAATTTAATTTAAATTAAAAAAAAAATATGTATATAAAATGGGAGGACAATGTTGTGCTGCAAAAGGAAATCTTAAATGGTAAAAATTCCGATTTTTTATAACAAATTATTCAATAGATCTCAGTCACTGTATTGTGTAAGTAGTTCGAATGCTTATGAAATTATTAAGGCTTCAATAGAAGGTGAGCTTTTGAGTAGAATTCTCACTTGGGGAATTAGTTTCCAGACTCAATTATCTGTAAAGTAATGTAAGAGTTATTGAACAGCTAGGACTCGAAACTATTTGAAATGATTAGTTTTCGAAATAAGTTAATGGGTAAAAAAGAATAATTAGGTAGAATATTAAAATTTGTTATAAAATCAAGGTATTACCTTTTCCTAAATATTTATTTATTAAAATATTTGTTTGTCTATGTGTGAGTACAATATTTAGAAAGGACTTCGCATTTGATTATCACATAAGCACGGTACACTTTTAAAAATTAAGAATCCTTAAATCTACGAAACTTTAAAAGATATAATTTTCAAGATTCTTGTTTTCGATATTTTAATTTTCAATAAATCGAATTAAGAATAAGACCCATAACAAAAAACCTTAACTTATAAATACAAACGCATATACATTCAATCATTAGAATAAGAAAATAAGCAAAAACCTACGTATACAAAAAATAAAAAAGAAGAAGTGCTTCATTAAGGAATAATTAATTATTTCTTTTATTTTCGATTTTTTATACCCTACACCTATAGAATAGGTAAAGGGGTATATTAACTTTGGTATGGTGTTTGTAACCACCTAAAGGAAGCGAGCTAGATATGGAAAAGTATATATATTTGTGATCTGCGTGACCGCCTTAGTCGATATAGCCATGTCCGTCCGTCCGTCCGTCCGTCCGTCCGTCCGTCCGTCCGTCCGTCCGTCCGTCCGTCCGTCCGTAGGCACGATAACTCAAAAAATAATGGAGCTATCTTGATGAAATTTTAACTGTAGGTTACTAGGACTGAAAGTACAGCGGGGATTGCATATGGGCGAAATCGGCCCATGGGTTCGGATTCTGGACCTTTTAATCGGTTTCAGGGCTAACGAACAAATATAAAAAATCACGATAACTCAACAACTAATGACGCTATCTTCATCAAATTTGAGCTGTAGGTTACTAGTAATGAAACTACTTCGGGAATTGCGTAAGGTCGGGATTGGACCATGGGTTCGGAACCTAGAACTTTTTGATCGAATTTAGGCCAAACGAGCATAATTCCGAAACCAATGAAGATAGAACCTCCAAATTTAGTATCAGGGTGTCCCTTCCTATTTCCTAAGTGTCTTGTGAATTTGGGTCCCATTGGAGTAGTGGGTCGGGGACCAGCCACACATTTCCGAAGATCTTAAAGCATATCTTTAAAATTAATAAAGATAACAACTTGAAAAAATGTAGAAGCTTCCAATTTGCCACAAGGGTGTTCTTTACTATCTCTTGCGTGTTCCCCTAATTTGGGATCAATTGGAGTGGTGGTTCTGTACCCCTCTCAGACCTCCCAAGTTTTAAAGGCTTATAATCGAAATTACTAAAAATAGTTACTTAAAATTAGGATAGACCGTTCAAATTGTGTACAAATGTTAACTAGTACTATAAGTACAGCGCGGACTATATAAGGGCGAAATCAGCCCAGCGGTTCGGATTCCGGACCTTTTAATCGATGTCAGGGCTAAGGAACATATATAAAAAATCACGATAACTCAACAACTAATGAGGCTATCTTCATGAAATTTGTGCTGTAGGTTATTGGCAGCGAAACTACGGCGGTGATTACGTACGGTGAGGATTGGACAATGGGTTCGGAACTTAGAACTTTTTGATCGAATTTAGGCCAAACGAGCATAATTCCGAAACCAATGAAGATAGAACCTCCGAATTTGGTATCAGGGTGTCCCTTCCTATTTCGTAAGTGTCTTTGAAATTTGGGCCCCATTGGAGTAGTGGATCGGAGACCAGCCACTCAGTTCTTAGGCCCTTAAAGCATATTTTCGAAATTAATAAAGATAGTAACTTGAAACAAATGTAGAAGCTTCCAATTTGCCAAAAGGGTGTTCTTTACTATTTCTTGCGTGCCCCCCTAATTTGGGATCAATTGGAGTGGTGGTTCAGAACCTCTCTTAGACCCCCCAATGTGTAAAAGCTTATCATCGAAATTAATAAAACTAGTAACTTAAAATTAAGATAGAGCGTTCCAATTGTGTACAAGGGTTAACTAGTATTGAAAGTATGACGGGACTGCATATGGGCGAAATCGTGCCATAATTTCGGGTCCTGGAACCCTTGAAAAGTTCAAGGACTAACAAACATATATCTTACAAACACCATAACTCAAAAAATAATGCCGGTATTTTGATGAAATTTAACAGTAGGTTACTAGTAATGAAAGTACCATGGGAATTGGTTGTGGTCGAGTTTAATTTCGAAGCCAAAGAATATATTTCCTATGTCCTATGTGTCTCCGAAATCTAGACTTAATTGTAGTGGTTCAGCTATGTTCAAAGGTACTTGCTGCATTTATGTAAAATTTATTTTTATATTTAAATGAATTATATGAAAAGTTCTAAATTTGTAATTGTATTTTAGAAATACATTTATTGCATATTTTGCGTTTATAAGTTTTTCTATTAGGTACATAATCTAACAATTAAAAATAATTGCAATTTTCAAAAATTTTAATTATTAAATATATTATGCTTTGATTAGCTTTTTATCACAAAATTTTATAATTCAAATTTTTTCACTTTTGTAATTGAATTAAAATATATATATTTTCATTTATTTCAACGTTTTTTGTTTTTTAATATTTTTAAATAAATAAATTAGTAAGAATTTGTAATATTTTTGAATAGATAAAGTAATTAGAAAATGTTTTTAGTATTATAAAGTTAATTTGGTTAGCTATGTCTTACGATCAAATTAATAACAGCTTTTATGGTTTTAAAATGACTTATAGATATCCCATTAAATTTGAACCAAATAGGTGTAGGGTATTTCTAAGTCGGTTGCACCTACTGACTGTTTCTTTACTTGTTTTTTAATGAAAAACGTGTAGTAAACCATTTTTCATTGCCTCGTCAATATAGATAAGACCCAAAAACAACCACACAACAACAACAATAAGAAAAAAAAATTTAAAAATTAAAAACCCGCACAATTAAATTGATTTTTTTTTTATACTGTATTATTTATTCAAGGACAAAATAATTAAAAAAAAAATCAGGATCTTCAAATAACTGCAAAGACACAAAACAAAAAAAAAAAACAAAAAAAAAATTGAAAATTGTTTAAATTCAGAATCCTGATTTTTCTGACTGGACATTTTATGAATATTTATTAAGATCAAGGAAAAAAAAATACCGGAGAGAATTTTCCACCATTTGAATATTTGAATTTTCCTTTTTTTTCTTATTTTACTTTTTTGTTTTTTATTTTTTTTTTTAAATGGTTCGATTTTAGCTTTAATTTGTTTTTTTTTTAATGATTTTCATCTTTTCTCCCTACACTTTAAAAAGAGCTTAGTAGGCCGGAAAATAATTAAGGAATTTAATTTCTGGGAAAGATTTTAATTTTTTGTGTTTGGTTTTTCTCAAACGGGAAATGAATTGAAAAAATATACAAACGAATTAATACCCTAAAACAACAATTGTTTTTGAAGTGTATTCTAAGTTATCTTAAACTGTAGTGAAGAAGACCTTTAAGACAAACGTAGCTGTGGAAACCGTGGAGTGGTATTTTAAAATACAGAAGTTATTAAGCGATTACTAATAATACTAATCTTAAAAATTACAGTCACATATATATCCTCAAAATGAAACATGTAAATTTCTGATTTACTGAAACCTCTCATTTTTACATGGTGATAATAATTAATAACGGTATTTCCTGCGTGGTATCCAAAAAGTTAATTTTAAAATCCTAAGACTTGTAATCTTAGTTAATTAAACTTCTCCTCTATCTATACCTTCTCCTATATCTAGATCTACCATATAAATCTCGAATCCAATGAATTTCTGGTATTTGAGTAAGAGATAATCAAAAATAACGGCATTTCCTGCATAGTATCTAAATACTTAAATTCAAAGTTTCAAGACTTAATTTTAGAGTTGATTAAATAGTCTTCTCAAGATGAAGCATATAAAATTCCTCTAATCTAATAAACTTCTAATATTTACGTAAGATTTACTAACGGCACTTCCTGCATAACAATTACTAACGGCACTTCCTTCAAAGTATCTAAATACTTACTTTCAAAGTTATAAAACACAAGTTCTTAAAAAAACGAACTTTTGCTAAATAATAAATTTTAATAAAAACTCAATACAAACATTTATTTTAAATATTCCAAACCACAAATTAAATTCATTATACCATGTCATCTTGATGCCAATTGAATAAAAAAAACACTAAAATAAAAAAAAAATAGAAAATAAAGCAATTAGGGTGATGATAATGGTGGTATTGATGATGATGATGATGTTAATGATTTTATGGAATATGAATACAAAAAAAAAAGACCTGATGATGAGTTTTGTTGTTAAGGGATTAAATAGGGAATTTGCACAAATTGAAAAGTGATTTTTCTCTTCAGTTAATTGGTTCCAATAAATGTATTGATGATATTTTAATTGATTGAATTCTATACGGTTCAGATTTCTGCGTTTTTTTTTTCTTTTATATGATGATTGAACTTTTTCTGGTTAATTTTTGAAGAAAACAATATTCTTTCGGATCATATAGGGGATTTTTTAGTTGAAATGAAGATATTTTTGTGTTTCGTAACTCATTGAGAATTGTTTCATTTATAGCTAAAGATTTGTAGGATGTAGATTATATTATTAAAATATAAATTTCAAAGAATTGGTTTAGTTTTAATTATACATTACATATAGACCTTTTAATAATCTTTATGACTAGGCTGTTAGTTTGTAATACTTTAACTGGTTTTAAGGGAGGCTTTGTTTTTCAAAAAGTATCAAAAAAAGCCTCGGATTCCTAGGATTCTTAATATGTATTATTTAAATTTTCTCATTGGTATAAAGTTATAAATTACCTTCAATCCTGTTGACATCAAGGCTCCTAACTGAAAATGACAAAGATTAAAATTATTCTAGATTTAATTCACTTTGTATTTCCATTACATATTTGATCGAAATTTTATATCTGTGAGTGATAAGATTTAATTAAAATATTTCAATTGTATTTTGTTATTTTTCAATGTATTTTAGGATTTTACTTACTCTTAATAAATTTTTTGTATATTAAAGAATGCAGCTTAAAAATTTCTCTTATGCAGCTTTATGTAGTTCATGAAGAGACAAGTTATATAATAATAATTTCTCAATAGAATTTGATTAGTAAAAAACAATCACTTATCAAACCAAACCTATTTTATCAGTAATAAGTGTTTGGTGCACTTGGGTATGAGGTCCTAGATTTGTCGAAATAGCAGATCCATGTCTTCTTTTGACAAATTCCTCCATTTTTTTATAGTATTCATATAATTTAAATTAGTTCTATTTTGTTACCTCACGACCTCAATATACAGCTAGTCTTGTTAAATGCTTCAATCTATGATAAGTCTTTCTTTTTAAGAACCTTTATAAACTCATTTCAACTCTAAAACTTAAAATTGTAAATGAAAACATTAAAATGCTTTTATTACAAACTTCAGCTATAAAAAAAAACTTTTCCAACTAATATTTTTTTTACATTTTTCACAGGAAAAATTTTTATCCAATTAAAAAAAAAAAATAAAAGAAAAACTTATCAAAAAAATATTTTTTACTTTGAAAATATGAATACCACAATAAAAAAAGGCAAAAAATTATTTAATTGCACTTTTTATATCATCCATATATATATTCTATAAAAAACTATTCAATGGGGCTTAAAACAGTTTCTGATTGAAGATTTAATCTAATAGATAACTAATATTAGAGAACTTTTGATCTAAAGGATTAATTTTTGTTCTCAGATTTTTTTATATTTGATTACAATTTTTAAATAAATTTTTAGGAATATTTGAGTAGTTTTTTTTTTTTATTGAATTAATCGGCTTCTATTTATAAGATAGTGTTTAGGTTTTTTTTAAATAAAGTGTTTAATATTGAATATTGTGTGTTGAACTGCAAAAAAAACTACTTACATAAGTAGCAATAGCAGTTAAATTGTAAATTAATAACTTTTTTTTCTTAATTCGTTTAATCCTTTAAACTTTTTTCAGAAATTAACGGTATTTGCTGTATGAACTAATTTTTACGCAGATTAATGTTAATTGGTTTATTTTGAGGTAAAATTGTTATTTGTTAAATAAGTAATTATTAACACCTTTAATACATTGTTTTAAAATATCTTTCAAGGTATTAGAAAGATTTTTACAAAGTTGTGAAATTATTTTCCAACTCTAAAACCCAACTTTAAAGCCTGAATAATACACAAGGGATAGAAACGCTTTCTTGTGAAAATTCTTCAATAAAATTTAAAAGACATATTTCCTGTTTTTTTATGGGGAACATGGAAAATTTCGAAAGCTACCTATTGCAGCTATGCGTACCATTCCTATAGGCTGTGTGTGACTTTAAAACACTAAAACCACAACCCATTTTGAACCGAACTTTAGAATGGGACAAGTGCTACAAATGTTAAGCTTGGTTTCGAGGATATAATATGAATATGAAAGGATTTATAAATTGAAAATCTAAAAAACTTTTTATGTTTCAGAAATTTTTAATTCATAAATTGATTACTTACTCAAAAAAAAATCGTGCATTCGCTGGCCTTGGTCAAAGGGTGCATTTATATTGAAGTTTCAATAAGCTATAAGAAGCTATAAAAGAATTGTTTTAGTTAGAATCTAGAGAAAAATATTAGTTAAATATTAGTTAAAAATATACCCATAGCCTGAACATTATTAAGTTTTTGCTTTTTTTTTCAAGTCTTGATGGAAAACATCGAAAGTCCTTTTATGAGCTTGATCTAGATAGTGTTGGACCAACTAAATCTCCCCTCCTTTTTAAAACCAAACTTGGAATTCGGCTTTTTTGCATATGTATCGTTTGTTTTTTGTGATCGGCATTAGAAAAGGAAATTTGGGACAGGATTTGAGGATTACGGATTAAGTTGGATTATCGAAAGCTATTTGAAATATTTTATGTGACTGAAATTAGCTCTCAATATAGTTTAATTTTATTAAAGTAATTACAATTCTAATAGAATCCACACTAAAACTGAAGTCAAGTTTTGCTGAATTCCTAAAAAGGATATTGGAATCCTTTCTAAAGTCTTATTTTTTATCAACCCTTACCATCACTTACTGATACTTCAATATAAACCCACCCTAAGCATTTAAATTACTTTAAAAATACCCTAATCAAAAAAAAAACTTAAAAATAATATCTAACTAAAATCCTTTGTTCCCTCTATTATCCTTTTTTATTTTTATATGTAAAAATATTTAAAATATTTTAATTAACTGTCATTTAATATATTTATACACATATATATATATATTTATATATATATACAAATATTTTAATTAGCACCATCTGAAATTGTTCAATTACGGATAATTAAATACAAAAATTAAAAAAAATTGCAATGGATAAATTTTTTTTAAAAAGAATTTTCCTAAAAACATAAAAAAATTGAATTTCTATGTGTGTGTTAAAAAAAAAAAGTTTTCCCTTTGATTTCTACTATATTTTCTATTTTAATTCATAAAAAACTTTAAAACTTAATACTTATATTATCATATTATTATTATATACATATAATATATATATAACTTCAATTTTATTTTATATTTAAATATATAATACATATATATATATATATATGCTAAACTGTTGTAATCAAACTAAATTTTATTTCATTACAATTTTTTTTTATTATAATTTCATTGTATGTTCGATTTGTTTCATAAACAAAAAAAAAAAAAACAACAACAACAATAAAAAAAAATAAAACAACAAAATAGAAATGGAAAGCGCTCCAAGGATATTTCAAGTACGACCATTAAGCTCATCGACAGTGGTCATATCATGGGAACCACCTGAGACTCCAAATGGACTAGTGACCGTAAGCAATTTTTATTATTTTTTACCGTTATTTTTATTATTTAAAAAAAATATATATATCCAATATATATTTATATATATATATAATTGTATTTATTTTTTATTTTTATATTATATGCAATAAAATGTGTTCTATGTTAAACGTGAATATCCAAAGGACATTGCAAAAAAACCAACAAAATATATATGTATTTTTTTTTTTATATTCTATACGTATATACCTTGGTATTTATTTATTATATATATATATATTTTTATTTAATTTTTTTTAATATCAATTGAGGTAGTTATATGTTTAAAAAACAAAAAAAAAAAAAAAAGGACTCAAAATCGAATTTGTACTATTGTATTGATATCCTTTTTATTTTATCTATTAAACTGTTATTTTTTTGTTTTTATTTTTTTTTTACAATTACATATTTTTGCTAACAGTTAAAGGTAAAATGAATGAAACCATTATTGGGTTTTTTTAAATAATTTTTATTTAATTATTTAAATATTTTTAAAAGTTATTTAGAGAATATCCTAGGGATGTCCTTTTTTAGATTAGACAGAATTTTTGATTATTTGATTAGTTTTAAGTGTTTGGTATTGTAGGGTCCTGATTTTAAATTTAACTTTAAGAATTAATTGATGACAACTGGTGATATTTATTGGGACGGTGGTTTTATAATAATATTAAAGGCTGAGCCTATACATTATTAGTAAATTATCCTAAGTATATGCTAGGGTTTATTCTACAAGGATAATGATCTGACTGTAGAAGTTGAATAGCATATTTCTATATAGTGAATTTTGATAGTATTAGAAAATTATCTTCAACTTTCTGCAGCTTAGGTTATATTTTAAAGTAATCTTCATGTTTATGGCGATTTTTTTTTAAAAGCTCTCTGAGGAATCACCCCTTTAAGGATGTTTTATCAAACCTGGACCATTTAGTATATTCAGAAAGGTTTACACGTTTTTAATAATTTTTTCAACACTTCAAGCCCACAATACTAAACCCAATTTACAAGATGAATGACTTTGTTTGGTATTTGAAATAACCTAACGCCTATATAAGGGCCGAAGCTCAAAAGGGTGTATTATAATCCAGTTTAAACCTAATCTACTTCTAAAATGTATTTTTCCAATTGACCTCTAAAACTCGCCTACTTAACTTCTAAATATCGTAAAACACTTAGAAGCACTACATAAAATTCTACATTGGTTATATCCATGTTGATAACATATTCTTACAGAACCAAAGTCCTGAATTAAAATTTTATCATCAATTGTACTATAATTGATTCTATATATATATATATATATATAGAATCTATACATGTATTGCTAAATTAGCATTAAATAGATTGAAACTGGAATGTTAAAATATTTTTCCTTATTTTTTTTTATTTTTATACAAATGAATTTTTATATCTCATGTCCTTATTTTTACTATATAATATTTTTTAAACATTAAAACGAATGTGTGATTGTTTTTGAGTACAAAAAAAAAAAATAAAGATATCCTTTTTCATATATCCTTTTTTCCATACGATGTTTTATAAAACAGATGGAAAGTAGTAGTAACCACTATATATACATATGTATATATACGAAATATACTAACAAATAGATTGTATTATTAAAATTGAAAAAAAAAAAACAAATGAAAAAAAATAAAAAGAGACAAAATAAACTATAATATAGATGTCCTTTTTTTTAGTTTTTCTATCTGTTCTTCTGATTCTGAATAAAAAAAAAAAAATTGAAATGGGTGGACATGAACATAATAATGACTACTAAAACAACAAAATAGATAAAATGTAAAAAAAAAAGAACACTATTACAATTGAACTTTATTTTAATATGAAAATTATATGTATATATATTTATATATATATATATATATATATATATATATATATATGTATATATATAAAATATATATTATAGATCTTTAGATTTAGATATATTAATAATAAGGTCTACAAAAAATTAACATATTAAGCTAGAAATTTTTTTAAGTTTATTAAATTCAAAATATTCTACTTTTACATTAAATGAAGATCCTTTTCTATTACTTGAAGAAATTTTTACTTTAAGTGAAAATTTCCACCTTTTATAAATACATGTTTGCTTTAATTGAAGGTATTTCTGGTTTAACTGAAGATATTTTTACTTTAAGTTAGTGAAATATTACTTTCAGTTAAGATTTTTCATGTATTTGAATAGATTTTTACTTTAAGTGAATATTTTGAACTTTTGTAAGAACATTTTTACTTTGACTAAAGGACATTTTAACTATAAGTAAAAATATTTTTCTTAACTGAAGATTTTTTAATTTCTATTGAGTGCAATTTTATTTTCAGTTAAGACTTTCCTGTTTTGTAAAGATATTTTTGCTTTAAATGAACACATTTTTAGTTTAAGTGAACACATTTTTACTTAAACTGAAAACTGATTCGATTTGGTGATAACATTTTTCCTTCAACTGAAGACATTTTTACTTTGAATGAAGAATTTTTTATTTTTGCTTTAAAAGAACACATTTTTACTTGAAGTGAACACATTTTTACTTTAAGAGAACAAATTTTTATTTTTATTAAAGATATTAGAAGTGTTTAAATATAGGTTATTATATTTAAATCAAAAATATATTTATTTAAAGAAAAAAAGTGTTCATTTAAAGTAAAAAAATCTTTACTTAAAGTAAAAATATTTTAAAAGATATTTTGAATTTATTGAGTTTTCCGCAAAAAAATTTAGTGGTGTAGGTAGATGATCCAATCCACATTCTCTTAGATCTTTAGT
Source organism: Dolichopus griseipennis (assembly GCA_963082915.1). Lineage (NCBI taxonomy): Eukaryota > Metazoa > Arthropoda > Insecta > Diptera > Dolichopodidae > Dolichopus > Dolichopus griseipennis. Next base: position 8,269,097 of record OY720444.1, read on the forward strand.
TCTATAAAATATGAATCTTTACAAATTTGGCAAAAGTTCAAACATTAGTGAAGGCCCTGATAAACGTATTTGGTATTGAAAAGCTTCAACGTTACCGAAAAAATATTACTTAAATTCTAAGATAACGGTAATAGTTTATAAAGACCTCCTGGTGTTTAGTATTTTAATTTAATATGACCTTCACAAAATTTTGAAAAATGATTACGGATCGCTTGCTACATAGAACTTAAACTAGGAATTTTATCAATAAATTTAATATCATGGTCATAAATTTCCGGTAGACCTAATATTCATTACTTAATATACAAAATGAATATATAAATAAGTTAAATTTTAAGGTTTGGATATTTAATAAAGTTCATATATATTTTCGAATAAATGGAGGTCATTGAAGTCCTTTTTATTTTCGTACATAGATGAATTTTATTATTACTATTTGATTTTTTGTTTTTATTTTTTTTTTCTCTTCTTCTTAAAACTGAATAAGGACCATAAAAGGAGTATATAAATTTATCTCATTGAATATATTATGTTATCCTTATTTATTTTTTTTGAATACCAATTTTCTTCATTGTTTTTATCCTGTTCATTACTTTGAATATCTTATGTTTCAATTCATTCGATTTTATATGCACATTTAGTTTATAAAATTTTTTTTTTTTTTTTTCTTCTTCTTTATTTAATAAAGTTATAAAATATTATTAAAGATATGAGAATTGAATATATGTATCTTACAGATATTTTATGTATCTTTAGATTTGTTAAATATATAGAAAATTAATCTACGAGTATAATATTATAGTATTGAGTATTTAAATTAAAATAATAATAATAATAAAATGAAATGATTTATAGTAATTGATTAGAAAGGATTTATATTGGATAATAATTGATTATGAATACGAGTAGTATATAAACTTATATAATAATATTTAATTTCATGGATTTATAGTTATAGGTATTTTATTAATTTTATATTATACAATAGTTTTGTATTAAAAATTTTATTCTTTTGATCTTAGTTCTTTGAGTTTAGAAAATTCGAATAAAATTTAATTAAGTATAATGCAGACTAAGGGGTGGTTATTTACAAAATAGTAGATATCAATAATTTATTATTAATATTCTATTGATTAATCAAGTATTCAATTTATATTTATTTTTATGTTATTCTTTAGATTTGTGCATTTATGGTATATACGAGTATGACTTTTTTGCTTTAACTGAAGAAATTTTTTAGTTTAAATGAAGACTTTTTTAAATCAATTGAAATTTTATTTAACTAAAGATATTTCATATTGTACTTGTGGTGCAGTAGAATAACTACATTACACTTTATATTTTTCTAATCTATTTAAAATCCTTAATTTTAAATTTATTTGAAAATTACAATTATGTTGAAAAATGTTTTCACTTATTCTAAAAATGTCTTCACTTAAATAAAAAAAATCGTCACTACTATAATATCTTTAGGTAAAGTAAATATGATTTCAGTTTTAACATAAACCTTCACTTTAAATAAAAATATTTTCATTCACTTAAATAAAAAAAAAATCGTTAAGAGTTAGTGAACTGTCTAAATGCCTTCAGTTGCAGTTGTAATAAAAATGCTTTCAGTTTAATTAAAAAAAAAACTTCAGTTATAGTATACTGAAACATAATAACATAACATAACATTGCATAACATAACATAAATATTAACATAAAAAGTTCTCATCTTATATAAAAAATGTCTTCACTTAAATTAAAAAAATATTCAATAATAGCCTAAATATCTTCAGTTAAAATTAAAATACCTTCAATTTAAATTAAAATCTTATGTTCGAAATCATTTAAATTAAAAAACTCTTTTTAACATAAAAAGTCTTCTCTTATAATATAAATGTCTTCACTTAAATAAAAAAATCATCAATTATTGTGAAAATATCTTCAGTTAAAGTAAAAATGCCTTCATTTAAATTAAAATCTTACGTTCAAAATCATTTAAATTAAAAATAACATCTATTAACATAAAAAGTTTTTTCTTATAACATAAATGTCTTTACTTAAATAAAAAAAATCATTCCTAATTGTCAAATAATGTTCAGTTAAAGTAAAAATACCTTCTATTTAAATTAAAACCTTACATTTTGTTCAAAATCATTTAAATTAAAAATAACATCTTTTAACACAAAAAGTCTTCTATTATTCTATAAATGTCTTCACTTAAATAAAAAAATCATTATTAGTTGTCAATATATCTTTAGTTAAAGTAAAAATGCCTTCAATTAAATTAAAAAATTAGGTATTTCCGCAGTGAAAATATTTCATTATTTGTATAATATTATAATTATGCAAAATATATTTTCATATATTTAAAAACTTATTTTAAAATTTTAATCAAATTTATTTTTAAATTTCATTTTTTTTTTTACCCAAAAATACAATCAAATATAGGGCTATAAAGTATATTATACAACGGATCCAAGTCAACCGGAAGCACAATGGGATTCACAAATGATTGATAATAATGAATTAACAACAATATCAGAATTAACACCACATGCTATTTATACAGTACGTGTACAAGCATTTACATCAATGGGTGCTGGTCCAATGTCTGCTCCAGTTCAAGTTAAAACACAACAAGGTAATTAAAAATTTATTTGTTTAATATTAAAAAAAAAAGAAGAAACCATTTTATTTTTATTTTTGAAGGCAATACCACATTTTTTAAATATATTCCATGTGAAATTAAATTTATTTCCAAAAAAAAAATGAAAATATTTTTTTTTTTAAATAAAATTTAATAAATTATAATTTTAAGGTAAAAAATATTTAAAAATTTTTTCAAAAATTAAATTAAAATTAAAGTAAAAATGAAAATTTTCCAAAAAATATTTTAAGAATTTAATTAATTCGCGTTAATATAATTTTATAAAAAATATTGTATTTTCAAAATTATATCATTGAAATTCATGGTAAATGAATTATTATAAAGGTTAAAATATTATTAAATATTGTACATAATATAATAAATATATATTCTGGACATACAATGAAATGTAAATAGATGAATATTAAATATTAAAGTAGGCTGCAGGAAATTGCTGCCCAAAAACATAATTCCCATTTGATAATTTGAGGGAAATTTGACCAATGATGTTCTTGGGTTCAAAACTCGTCAGATAATATATTATAAAACTAGACTGCCGGATATTTCCCCCCAAAAAAGCAAATCCCCATTAGATAATTTGAGGGATATCTGACTCTATTGAGTAGTTTTTAAGACACCGACATTACATGTGAAAGATTTCTCGTTCAAACCTCGGTCAGATAATGAGTGGTGTGAATAAAAGTTAAGTGTTAGTGTTTACTCTGAAAAAATAATCCCCAATAGATAATCCGAGGAATATTTTAACAATGGTATAGTTTTTAAGACGCCTTTTTCTCAATAATAAATACAGATATCGTAAAACTTGTATAAGTATATCGTAATATAAAATAATATATAAATAACTCTTGTGTAAAATAACAGACGTTAGAGTTTTTTATATATTATTTTATATTATTATCGCATTATCGTTATCTATATCGTAAAAATTATACAATACCGTAAAAGTTTATATCGTAATAAATAACTCTTGTGTCAATTATCTTACACAAAAAATAATTATATATTATTTTATTACGATATTGTAGAATTTTTACGATATATCTTTTAATAAATTTAATTTAATAATATATATTTGATAGAGCTATAAACTTGGCGTGGGCGATGGCACATAAATTTTACCATTCATATATTCATAGTCTCCTACAATAATTACAGCCAAATTATCAATGAAACTGAATCCTCAATAACTTGGTGAATGACCCGATACTCTTTATAGAACTTAAAAACGAATAATAAAACAAAATAAAATTTTTTTTTGGGAATTATTTCCATGAGCCCTCAAAGTATAATCATTTTTAATTAAATATATTTCCAAAATAAAAATAAAAATTAAATAAACGCGAGGGAAAGAAATTGATAGAAAAAAAAAATTAAAAAAATAAATAAATAATTTTTTTTGCAATTGTTCAAATATTATTCGAAATTGAAATCATATTTACAAAATACGTTAAAAAAAAAATATTTGAAATGCAATGGCAATCGTGTAAATTGATTGAAAAGAAAAATTTCTGAATATTTAAAAAAAAAAAAAAAAAAGGAAAAATACACACTTTTATTTTAAGTAAACAGATTGAAACAGATCAATTTACTTTTTTTTTGTGAACACACTAAAGTTGTTTGAGAATTTGGTGTAGGGGTTAAAGAACACTGATTTTTCAATCGAAATACGCTAGGTTAAAATTCTGATAAGTTCATATTCAATAGGAACAGTTCATATCGTACTAGCTAATTTTAGTATAAAGTCACATAGGAGGTGAACAACGAGTTTGTGCTTTATAATATTGTATAATAGTTGCATTCGATTAATTAACCCCTTAGTGCACATAACTATTAATTAAACTGAAACTTAATCTTTTTATATACTTAACTCAATATACGCCTTCAATAATCCTTCCTTTCATAAAACGTGCATTTCAAAGAATTATTAAATAATAGATTACTCCTGTCTTTACTTACATCCGTTAATCTTCATTCTTTAACCCCTGAAGGTACCATAGCACAAGAAAGGACGCGGTAGCTGTAACCCATGTTTCCAATTTTAAATGTCGGGTGCTATTATCATATAATTTATAAATTATATTTTTATTAGATATGGTCTGACAAGGGTTTGAACCCTTAACCCTTTGTTTTAAAGACCAACGTCCTAACAACTACCGCATTGGTCGGATGAACGAGTATTTATTAATTACATTTTATTACGATATTTACCATTATAGAATATAGATATTAACAACTTCAGTCGACTTCTGACTTTACCGAAGTTTGAACTTCAAAAATCTCCTTTAAAGGCCTATAATGTAGTGGGCAATGCACACTATTGCACATTAATATAAGCCTTCCTTTGCGAATTTTCAATTATTTTTATTTAAATACCAAATCTCTTCAGTTGTTCTTTATCAATTAACCACTTTTAAACCAAAACTCCATGTCAAGGTAATAATTTCAATAAAAAAAAGGAGAACAAATTAATAAAATAACAAAAAAAAACAAATAAGTATTGTGATAAGGATTCACGATTTTACAATAAAAAAAAATTTGATATGGAAAAACTTTCAGAATGTTAAATATTAAAATATTGAAAAAATTTCCTCTTACCTCCTAACAATATTTCTCCCATATTCACAGCAGCAGCCATACTTTAAAAGATAATTTTAACCAAAACCAATCAAATATTTAAAAAAATAAAACAATTTTTTTATTTTACATACAATGTATATTTTTATTGATTTTATTCAAGAATATAAAAAAAATTAAAATTTTCCATTTTTATTTTTTTTTTTATTAATAATTGCGAAATATTCAAACAAAGGTATAAATATTTACAAAAGAATACAAAATAAAAAAATAATTTACATTTTTCCAATTAAATTTTATAAAAATAAAGTAAAGATACAATGGCAATCATTGGTTTAAAAAATTAATAAGAATTTTTTTATTTAACATTGCTACCACATATGATAAAATTAAATTTAATCGAATTTCATATATAAAAAAAATTATTAAAAAAAAAAATAAATAATAAAATTAAAATATTCCTTATATATTTGAAAAATGAAAATTGATTGATTTTCTTTATATGATTTATTTAATTATAAATATTATATTTTTTATTTAGATTTTTTATATTGAAAATCGGAAAAATTCCTTTAAAACAATTTTATTCATTGTCGATTAATCAATTATTGAGAAAACATTATTTTATTATTTCATTTATTATTATTTATTTATAATATTATATGGGTTTTCTATTTTAATTTAAAAAAAAAAATTTCTTATAGGTGTCCCATCTCAACCGAGTGATTTTAGAGCCACTGATATTGGTGAGACTGCTGTAACATTACAATGGTCTAAACCAACTCATTCCAGTGAAAATATTGTTCATTATGAATTATATTGGAATGATACGTATGCAAATCAAGCCCATCATAAGTAAGTGTTATACTGTATTTATACTAAATAATTTTTTTGTATTTATTTAATTAATAAAAATTAATACAATTATATTAATTGAATTAATATTAAATAATAGTTTTATTAATCGGGATTGATAATAATTATATTAATTAAATGATTGAATGATGGATAAATTTTTAATGATAAAATATTTTCAAATATTTTCAAATATCTAAAATTTAATATAGTTGTATTAATTTAATAATAAAATTAAAAATAATAATTTTATTAATAATCATTAATAATGATTAATATACATATATTAATTAAATTAACAATAATTTAATAATTTATTAAATATTCATTACAATTTGTATGTCAAAAAATAATCAATAATTAATATAATTATATTAATTTAATTAATAATAATTTTTAAAAAAAATAACTATATAAATTTAATTAATATTATTATATCAATTAAATTATGTTTGCCCTTTAATATTATTATATTAATTAAATATATATGATTATATTAATTTAAAATATTTAATATAATTATATTATTTTAATAATAAAATTAAAAAATTATATTATATTTATTTAATTAATAATAATAAAATTTATGACATTAATTTAATTAATATTGATTTATATACTTAAACATAATAATTAAATTAATTAAAATTTATTAATTTCTTAAATATTTATTAGAATTTTTAATATACAATTATATAAATTAAAATTATTAATAATGAATATAATTATAATAATTTAATTATTAATAATAATTTAAAAACACTATATAAATTTAATAAAAATTATTATATTAATTATATTAAGTCTGCCGTTTAATATTATTATATTAATTAAATATATATGATTATATTAATTTGAAATATTTAATATAATTGTATTAATATAATAATAAAATAAAAAATTTTTATTTTATGTATTTAATTAATAATAATAAAATTTATGACAATAATTTAATTAATAATGATTAATATACTTATATTAATTAAATTAATAAAAATTTAATAATTTCTTAAATATTCTTTACAATTTGTAATATACAATTATATCAATTCAAATTTTTAAAAATTAATATATAATTATATTAATATAATTAAAAATAATATTAATAATAAAAATAATAATTATGAAAAAAGTATATAAATTTAATTAATATTATTTTATTAATTAAATAGATTTTATTATATTAATTTAATTAATATTATTATTATATTAATTTTAATTACAAATAAAAAATATTAATTTATACTAAATACCTATATATTAATTTAATTAATATTATTTTCTAATTAAAAATTTTCAGACGTATATCAAATACAGAATCATATACTTTGGATGGTTTATATCCGGATACATTATATTATATATGGTTAGCGGCACGTTCTCAACGTGGAGAAGGTGCAACAACACCACCAATACCCGTCCGTACAAAACAATATGGTAAGAATATTTTTTAAATACTTTGTTCTTTGAAATTTATTTTATATATATTTATTTTTATTTTAATTATTATTATTATCAACATTTTATTCTTAGAATTTACAAAACAAACTTTTTTTTTTGTATTAATTAGTTTGAATAAAATCGCGAAAAATAAAACAAATTTTTAAAACTAATCGGCGGGTTTTTTTGCGCTACATATTAAAAAAAAACATGTAAATATCTTTCAATTTTAAATTGAATCATTTTTTAAAATTGATTGAAATTAATGAATGTTAAGAACGACGTTTTCTTGTAAAAGGATAATATATCTGAATATCCTTCGAAGAACCCCATATATATTCTATACTATAAGTCTGCCCTTTAATGACTACATATCAACTTTTGATTTTTGATTGTTAAATGTTACAAGTGAAAATTTGTAATTTAACAAATTAACCAACCAATTTTTTTTTGCATCTGCTATATATGGTTTTATATATATAGTATGTTGCATACTTATTATTATAGTATTTATATATAGAATAATAATAGTATATAATAGAAAAAAAAAACACTTAACAATTTTTAAATATTATATATATATAATCTTATATTAAATAAATCATATTTTAATAAATCAATATTAATTAATATCGTTTAAAAAAATTATTAAATTCAGATTAAAAATTATTTTGAATGCTGAATTTGAGCTTTTTCCTTTAGTTGTTCTTTTAAAAATTAATATACTATATATTTATATATATATATATATATATATATACGATATTAATACATATATATATTATATACACACATTATATACATCTAAAAAAAATTATATATAATACTTTTTAGAAATTTTTATATATTACTTATCCAGATGAAATATACATACTATAATCATATGATTATTTTAATTTTATAAAAAAAACCTCGATTTACGTCGTTTTTCCATAAAGAAGTCAAATTGCTGAAATATTTTAATATTTAAATAAAAAAAAAATAGTAATTAAATAAAATATTAATTAATATTAATTATATTTAATAATCAAATTTTGTCATCAGGATTTGAAGCTGCGAAAAGTGATTAAATTGTTATTTCCAAAAATTTTGGCTGTTGAATTAAATTTGAACTTGGATATTTGAATACTAGATTTTTTTTAAACAATTTTGGGGTTAAATTCAGTTTTTTTAATTTATAGAATTAAATGTCGGAAAAAAATGCAATATGAAAAACAACGTAAATCAAGGTTTCTATTTTTTTTTGTTTTTAAGGTGTAATGGAAACTATCTATTGTTTTTGTTTTTAAATTTTTGTTTTAATAGTTAATGTTTCTTATCTATGAATACTACACTTCTCATTTATAATCAACACTTATCATAAACACTTAGAAGGACATTTAGAAACTTTAGATACTATTTTAGTGTACTTTTTATGTATACTAACTATTAGTTTTTAATTTCTATTATATTTCGATTTCACTAATCGTGCCTGATTCTAATTCTAAATTATGTAAGGCACAGGGGCCAATATTCGATCCATATATATACGTTAAATTATAAATACCTAATACGTATTTTGGTTTAAGATTCTTCTATTGCAGAACTAATTGTCGAAAATCCAAACATTTAATTAACTTATTTTAAGTAATAAGTTTCATTTAATTTCAAATTATGCCATACTAAATTTGGAAAAAATAAAAAATAAAAATATATTCTAATCTTCAGTCTTTCATTCTTAAATTGCTTTTAAAGCTCCTAATATAATTTTCAACTCTTGAACTTCCGTCTGCTTTTAAATCGCAATTTAAAAACCTTTTTATTTTAATAAATTTTTTATATTAATTAATTAATAAATAACTAGTGTCCCCAAACGCTCAAAATTCGAGCGATTTTCTCAGTCAAGTTTTCGTATAGAATAAAGAAATTTATATTTATAAAAAAATATTTGAGCCGCAACCGAATATTTTGGTACTGAATAAGCTGATTAATAATATTATTTAATTAATAAATAACTAGTGCAACACACAAAATTCAAGCGATTTTTTCACTCAAATTATAATTTATATTAAAAAAAAAAAATATTTAGCCGCAACCAGCTATTTTGAGACCGAATAAGCCATTTGATAATATTAAATAATGAATAAATAAAAAGTGCCGCCAAGCGCTCAAAATTCGAGCGATTTTCTAAATTAAATAAATATGTATAACTAGTTTTTTATAAACATAAAATTGAGCCGCGACCGGCTTATATGTGACTGAATAAGCCAATATAGACTTCTTTATTTTAATAATTCAGAATTGATTAAAACTCATTTAAATAATTGCTATTAAAAGGTTTACCACATATATATTATAAAATTTTTTAAATACTTTTGAATTATTTCAGTAAAATTTTTTAGACCTTCTGTTGTAACCTTCGTTTAATGTTTTTTATTGTGATTACCTCAGTCCGAGAAAACATACTTTTGTCTGACTTAGAAAATTTTATAGGTTAACTTTTATAATTCTCTTGTATTAATAATTCTAATCACCCAATAGATCTATGAAACTAATAACACTATCACAATCATCTCAACTTCCCCACTTTACACTACTACATAAACAAAATAAATTACTTGAGTTATAACTAACAAATTTACACTATAATATGTTAAAACTATTATAATCGAATAAATATTATATATTATATATATATTATATATCCACCAATAAGTTATATATTTTTAAAAATTATAATATATAATAATATTATCCAAAAATAATTAGTTAATTACATAAGTTTGAAAAGAAAGAACGTTTTTGTGAGAGTTGTGTGTGCTGATGTGAATTTAAACATAAAATTTAATCACTGTTAATATTTATTTTAATAAAATGTTATTTTAGTTTTTATAAACCTCACTTTTTGTTATAAATATGCATGCTAATTATTAATTACTAATAGCTAAATTTATTTTAATAGCTTTTTACTAATAATTTGTATTTAATCATACACGTGTTTTTTTTTAAATTTAATTAACATTGCACAATTTTGCTGGGACTTTTTAAATTTAATTTAATTTTACACAAATGTATGGTGTTATTAAAATATTTAAAATATGCACTTAGAATACAAAATAACACTTTTTTTTCAAAATTTTTCAAAAGATCTAACGTCAAGATCTAGAAAATTGAGCACTATTAATATCAATTTTATATTATAATTAATTTATTATAATTAATTAATTTACGTACACCTAGTTTTAAGAGTGAGTTTGCACTACACTTCTTGAAAAATAATAAGTGTTACCATTTAGTTTTTTTTACAATTTAAGTGTTTAAGCACTATTTGTGTTCAAATAATTCAAAATAATCTAAATTACAAGTCATAAATGTTCAATTTAAATCACTTTAAAAACACTTAAAATTCACTTAAAAATTTATATTTAATCGTATATCACTATATAAATATTGTATACATGTTTTTAGAAACACTGAATCACTTTTTTTTGAGAAACACTGAATCATATTTTTTTATGTATAATGCTGGTATTAATTTAATTATTTAATTGTTGAATGCACAATTTGCACAATTTTTTCACATATTATAGTTTACATACTTATTAATATAAAATACTTAGAATTAAATGTAGTATTAATTATTATAATTATTATTGTTATATAATTACTTCCACTTAATATTAATTATAAATTATAATTGTTTTTTTTTTTTGTATATATTTCTAAGAAATTTTAATTTAATTAAATTTTAGTTGAATTTTATAAATTATTTTTTTTTTATTTTAAATAATAGAAAATTCCTTTTTTTTAATTTGGTTTATGCAAAAAATTACTAAAATTAATAAATACGAAATAAAAATAAATTAGAAAAGCGATATGTATAATTTTAAAAATTAAATAAATACAAAATAATTAATTATTTAAATAAATTTTAATAATAGAATGTATAATAAAATAAAAATATACATTAAAAATTTCAAAATTAAATTAATCATAAGTGGATGGGATAATTTTTATATACAAAAAAAAAATTCATAGTAATGTGGGTAATATCTTCAGAGTTATTTATGAAGCCTGTCTTTAATACAATTCATCTATAGAACTTATTTTTTTAATAAAACTATTAAAAAAGTTTAATTAATCAGTTAAATCATTTTTTATACATAGTTGAGGGCTATAGCCATTAAATAATATGTCTGTATAGTGTCTTTAATAAATCAAAAAACTAGTTTTGGATTTTATATATACGGTAATTTTATTAATAGTTCTTAAATCATTTTGATTTATTAATGCTACAATTCCTTATTATATTTAAACCATTCAGGTTCATAGTTTTAAGACTTTAAGGAATTTGTCCAAAGTCAGTCTCAAGTTAGTCCACAGAAAGTTAGAAATATTAGTTCGAAGTTGGTTAAAAGAAGACTTATGTTTGCAATTTTATACCTATGACAAATGGCTATTCTAGAAAGAATTTATTTAATAATATCAGCTTGTGGAATGACTCGAATTTTTAAATTAAATAATCAATTGTATGCTAATTTGGCCTGGGGTTGGAGCAAGTAACATCGCCAATAAGTAAATTTATAATACTGTTATGGAATAAGTCCCAGAATAATTTAAAAAAAAATTGAGTATAAAAGTTTTTCCTAAAAATTTTAAAAAGCTGTATGCTAGTTAATCTAAGCGGCTTAAAGAATTAAAAGATATTGTAAAATATATAATATCTATTTTAATAATCCTAAAATACAAGTAAATTAAATTATTTAATAAAATAAATTAAAAACCCCAATAAAGAGCAATATGCATGAAATTTTTAATTTAGAAATCCAATTAATATAAACCTATATTGCACGCTTTTATTACTATATTATTTATATTATTTTCTAAACATTTATACAAATGTTTAATTATTATTAATACTATTATTAATATCATTATTAATACTATTATTCTTTACTTATATAATTGAAATGCTTTTAGATTTATATCTATATTATTTAATATTTTTATTTTATTAAAAATAAATCACTATGTAAATAATTATTAATTATACACGATTCTTTTTTATTAGTTAATAAATAATATTTATTTTAATTTATAATAAATAATTTTTTTTTTTTTTTCAATTTATTAATTTTATTTAAAAAAATTTATATATATATAATACTTACTTATATAATAATATTTCCATTATATAAAGGCTTTTCTGTTTTTTCGTTTGAATTTAAAAAAAAAAAAAAAAAAAAAAATCGATTTATTTATATTCCAAAATTATTAATAAAAATATTCATTTAATAAAAAACAAATTATTAATAAATATAAAATTAAAAACTATTAATGAAGATTTATTATATATTCTAAAAAAAAAAAATTGAAACTAAAAATTAAAATGTTTATTACATCTTTAAATAAAATTTTTATTGTAAAAATAAATTAAAAAAACAAAAAAAATTTATATAAATAAACATAATTAATACTATTAATTTGAAAGTAAAATATATTTTTATTTAAATAATTGTTTTCTGCTTTTAAGTATTTTCTTTGTATTATTATTTTTTTTTTAATAATTCAATATTTAATAAATTCTAAATTAATATAAATGAAGCAAAATTTAAAAATTTAAAATGGTAGTAAATTTTTTTGCATAAACCAATTGGAAATTTTAATATTTTTTTTTATTGTTTTAATTATTATTTTAATTTTTTTTGTATATTTTTTAATTTTACATTTTGTGTACAGGGTATCAAACGGTTATTAACCCTTAAATTTATTTTACATATTATATTAAAACTATTTATATATATTAAAAATGTTTTTAGTATCTTAAGACCATGACTTTACATTTTAGTTAAAGTGAAAAATTCGTTCCTTTTTCTAAGTTCATTGGTAAAAATTCGCCTCTTTATGCCACCCCTTCATCATATTGCAGAATTGCAGAACTGATTTAAGTTAAAATATTAAAATTTATTTGTTCGGAATTTGTTCGGAATTTTACAAACGGATGTTTATAATAAATTTATTCTAAATTTATAACTAAATTAATTTGTAATTTATCACCTGAAATATGTAACAAATTGTTCGGAATTTTTCTTTGCTTAAACAAATATTACCCAAAAAAGTTTTAATGTATAACTCAATTTCTTTGTAATTTAATAATTGAAATATGTCTCAATTATGTTCGGAACTTTTCTTTTTCATTTCCAAAATTTATTCTAAAAAGTTTTAATGTTGAAACTAAATTTGTTCGTAACTTATTAACTGAAATATGTTCCAATTATGTTCGGAATTTGTTCGGAATTGTTTTTTTTTCTTAATTCAAAGTTTATCCTAAAAGGTTTTAACGTATAACTAAATGTTTTCGTTAATTATTAACTAAAGTATGTCCCAATTACGTTCGGAATTTGTTCGGAATTGTTTTTTTTTTTTAATTCAAAGTTTATCCTAAAAGGTTTTAACGTCTAACTGAATTTGTTCGTAATTTATAAACTGAAATATGTCCCAATTACGTTCGGAATTTGTTTGGAATTTTTTTTTCCTAGTTTAAAATTTATTTTAAGAGTTTTTATAGTATAACTAAAATTGTTCTAATTTTTACAACTGAAGTATATAAATCAAATTTGTTCGGAATAACATCTAATAAAGCTCCAGAAAACTCTTATATCAATCCCTAATCTGATTTGTTCAAAATAAAATACCCTGTATTTACTTTATTTATTAAATTATTTTCAAAAAATTAAATCTTATTATTTATTCTAGTTTAATTTTAAAATATATTTATTTATTTTTAATTAATTTCTTTTTTTTAAATATTTTTATAATTTATATTTATAATTTTTTATATTTTCTTTTTATTTTCTTTTCATATCACAAATTACATTTCGTTTTCGTTTTTGTTACGTTTTCATTTTATGTATTAATGGAAAAATATTTACAAATGTATGCACACCTTAAAATAAAAAACAATTTTTTTAATTATTTAAAATATTTCATTTTAAAATTATTTCATTTACAAAAAAAACAAAATAATAAAAAAAAAAACAAATAAAAAATGCTTTAAAAAATATTTAATTTTTTTTTTTTTAATAAATATTTTAAAAAATTTACACATCAAATAATTAAATTACAAAAACCAAAATACATTTGATAAACAACTGATAAATTATCTAACAAAATAAATCATCATCAATTTAAAATAAAACATATATATTTAACATCAAAAAACATCAAAATCCAAATTTACAATAAAAAAACATAAATACAAAATTTCAAAATATATAAAATCTCAATTTTAAAATAAAATACCAAATTTTACCAAAATATATATAAATATATAATAAAAACAAAACCTACCTATATACTACCTATGTTACAAAAAAACCAAAAAAAAAAACCAAAAAAAATTAGTCCCTGGTGCACCACCACGTAATATAAGTGCTGAAGCAACAAGCCCAACAACAATTGCTGTTACTTGGCAACCACCACCAGCTGAACGATCAAATGGTCGTATCATTTACTATCGTGTATTTTTTGTTGAAGTTGGTCGTTCAGATAGTGAAGCAACAATATCAACATTAAATGCTACAAAAATTACATTGGATGAATTGAAACGTTGGACTGAATATAAAATTTGGGTATTAGCTGGTACATCTGTTGGTGATGGGCCAAGATCATTACCAGTTATTGTACGAACATTAGAAGATGGTACGTATTTTTATTTTGATTTGAATTTTTTTTTTAATTTTATATTTCTGTTTTAAAAAAATTTTTTTTATATATTTATATATATTTTATATATATATATATAAATATTTAAAATATTAATTTATATTAATATTTATTTAAAATTTAATAAATTAATTAAAAGTTAAAAAAAAAAAAATTATTAAATAAATTTTTTTTTTAAAAAAATAAATATGTATAATTTATGCTTAAAATTTATATTAATAATTTTGTATATATTATATTTATTTTATTAATATTTTTTTTTAATATCTGTTTCAATGTTATATCGCCATTTTTTTATAATTAATTAAATTGTGTACATAGTGAAATTTTTTATTTATAAATATAATTTATAAATTTCTTAAAGTATATGACAAGACATTAAATATACTATTAATATAAAACTATAAAATATATTAATAGAAGAATTAATATTTAATTATTTGATATTTTATTAATTCCATGCACTGGGGTTGCAATTATCGTAAGTTGTATTTATTGCAATTTTTTATATTGCTAGTAAAAACTGCTAATTAAGTCCCAGTCTAAGTTCCTTCAATCTTTGGAATATTATTTGTAAATTCTAGTTAAAGTATTACAATCTACTGTATATGAACGGAATCCCATTAAAATAAGAACTAGGAATAATTTTTAATTGGAATTTGAAGATTTTAAAGTTATTCATAATGGCGATATAAAGTCTTTTTATTTTTAATTAAATTTAATAAAATCTTTTTTTTATTAATTAATTATTTACTTTAAAAAAAGGTGTTAATTAAATTTCACCTATTTATTTTTTTTAATTTCTCATTTAATTTCCCTCATATTTTTGCTTCATATCAATAAAATATCATTATAATATTTTATACAATTTATAGCTTTGTTTGTCCGCCCCCCCTTATCCTAGATTTTCCAAAAACTTTACCCTTAATCCAATCAATTAATTTTTGCTTAAAACTATTTACCCTTTATTCCTTTATTTCATATTATTTTTATAATGAAATTTTTAATTAAATTTAATTTATCTTTTTCCCCACCATCAATTCTAAAATTTTTAATTTTTCATCTAGATTTTAAAATTTTAAAATTTCAAAATTAACAATTTTTTTTGAATTTTGAATAAATTACAATTTACATTGTATAACATTGTTTTAGAATTGTACAATTGAATTATTTTTGAATTTTTTAAATATAGTCTATATATTTAAATGTAAAAAATTAATATATAAAAATTTTCAGGTATTTGATTTTTGTATTAGAAAATAAAATAATATGGAACAAAACAAAAAATTAATATAAATTTTTGAATAGAATTTTTTAAGAATTTATTAATCAAAAATATATTATAGTACCTAATAATATTTTTTATAGCCTACACAACTCTGTGGACAACGAATTTTTGACGTCTACAATTATAATAATTTTATTTATTTTTTTTTTTTTTTTTTTAGAAAAGAATTTCTATTTTTTAAAAATGAAATAATTTTTGAAATATTTTTAGTAGTTAAAATAATTATTAATATTTAATATTAATATAGAATTAATAATATTATTAATTTTTTTTTGATTTTGGAAAATTCTTCTTAATTCAATTTTTAATGAATTTTTAATTAATTTTTAAAAAGTTGAAATTATTTTAAATGGATATAATAAAATGCAATTAAATAAATGAATCGAATATTAAATTAAATAAAATTAATAAAAATTATAAAATATAAAATAAATTAAAAGAAAATTAAGAACAATTTTCACAAAAACCGATTTTTAAAAAAAAATCTAAAATTAAATAAGAAAGAAATAGTCGAAAAATTCAAGAACATATTATTGACTAATAAATTAAATTTTATTTTAAATTAATTAATTTAATTAATAAAATAATTAAATTTAACAAATACATATTTATATCAAAAAATTACTTCACAATTTTTACAATTTCCCAATTAATAAATTTCTTAATTACTTGAATAAATTTAAATTGAATTTTTCGATTAATTCTTAAAATTTTTTTGAAATTTTATTAATACATTTTAATACATAGTATTTAATAAAATATATAAAATAATATTTTCTTAAGTTAAAACCAATATAATAAAACTTTTTAATTAAAATTCTTATTAATAATTATAAATAATAATATTTAAATTAATCTGAAACTTTTGTAATTCCCCGAATATTAATTTTAATATTCAAAGTTCGACTTAAGAAATTATCATTTTAAAAAAAAAAAGCAGCTATAATTTTTTACTAATAATGAAAATAACTATTTTGAATTTTGAAAAGTTTTTTGAATATTTTCATTTATTTTTTTTTTTTTTTTTCATTTTTTTTTATCAAATTTTTTCAAATAAATGTTTTTTAGTGTTGGGCAGCACTCGCATTTAAATTTAATTTTTTTTTTTTAAATTTATTTTAATTTATTTAAATTTTATTAATTTTTCACCAAAATATTGTACAAACATAAATATCAGAAAAAAAAATAAAAAAAATTAATAAATTTTTCTTATTTACATGTACATAATTTCAATAATAATACAACATTCACTTATAATTTTATTTTTGATATTTTAAATGTCACACCATTTTTATAATTATGCACAAAAATAAAAAAAAAAAAAAGAATTTTAATATTTTTGCACACCAAATTAATTAATATTGCACCACAAAAAAAAAAAAATAACAATTTTAATGCAATGACTGTTTGATAAATTGACAACCATTATTTTATTCTGCAGACATGACATTAACTGTCAAAATAAATTTAAATAAAATGAATTCTAACAAAAGAATCAATTTCTAATATGGTAAACTGAATGAAAGTAGCTGTCACATAAAACTGTAGTTTAAAGGATTAATTAAAAATTAAGAAAAAGGAAATGCAGCTTTTAATTGTCATAGAAAAGTCACATTTTTTAATTTGACATTCGAATTTTTGTTATAATTTAATTGTACTTATTTTTTTTTATTTTTAAATTCGATATTCATACGATAATCGATTATAACGTAAACTTCATCAGAGTGGTATTGTGTTTACAGCATTTTAATAACTGCACATAGATTTTTGACATTTTAAAACTTCAAGACTATGTGTCATGTGATGGCAACTTTCATTCACAATAAAATATAAAAATAATTTTTGAAAATATTTAAACAAACAATTGGAACACTCGGCAGTCACTGTATTAATTTTGTGTAAAAAGAAAGAGAAATAATATTGTCTAGCTAATATAATCAATTTAATTAAATTGATATAATTAATATTTTTTTCAATTTTTGTTTTTTTTTTTTTTTTTTTGAAACACCACTACTCATATTTTTTATTGGCACAAGATGAAAAAAATATGCATTTTTGAAGTGAAAAGCACTTAAATTTTTTTTTTTTTTAAATATAAGAATTAAAGCACCTAGCACACCTTTTTTTAAATTCTATAGAAAAAAAGAATATATATATATATATTTTTTG
Organism: Dolichopus griseipennis; assembly: GCA_963082915.1. Classification (NCBI taxonomy): domain Eukaryota; kingdom Metazoa; phylum Arthropoda; class Insecta; order Diptera; family Dolichopodidae; genus Dolichopus; species Dolichopus griseipennis. Next base: position 8,287,783 of record OY720444.1, read on the forward strand.
AATTTTAGTGACATTTTTTTTTTTAATTTTGTTTTGCTTGAAAATTTGTCAAAAAACATTTTTCTGATTGTGAATGAATAAAGTATAAAAGAATGAATACAAATATATATTTTTGATGTGTTCTTCTTTTAAATCACAGTATAAGGTATTCATACTAAGAATTAGTAAAGTAAAATGATTAATGTTAATTTTTTTTTATGTTTGAATAAAGAAATTGATTGTCTGCAATAATTTGGAGTTTTCTGTTAAAAACGTTCGCTATATGTGGCCGATAATAGCTCAGTAGTTAAAGTGAAGGCTTGCTTTCCAATCGAAAAGTGTCATGTTCAAATCCTTGTCGGATCATATCTAATAAAAAAAATATAGTGTATATTGTAATAGTTTAATTAGAAGCCTAAATACCAAATAGACAAAGAATTATTATAATAACAGGCAATATTTTCTATTGTCTGGTACTACAATAAATAAATAAAGACGTTTGGCACAAGTTTAATTCAGATTGCATCAGAATTAAAGTATCGACTTTTTTTTAAGAGAAAATTCAGCTCGAACTTTGACGTTGTCTGACTTTTTAAACAAAATG